>OLKM01001875.1:87688-99768 GCA_900291075.1 Melanogrammus aeglefinus
GAGGTTCTGTGTGGAGCACAACCTTTGAAGAAGAAATCTAGTTTCCGATTTAGTTTCAGATCGTCCACTCGCAGACTTAAGTCGCCGGCTCCCACGGAAAACAATACAATTGGCCATGTGAGAGACTCGATGGAACGTTTGAAACGTCTATACATGTTTTGTTTTTTTTAAACCACAAACTTGCCCTTTTCCCGGCATTCATTGCGGTTTTATCTAAATATCACGCAAACAAAACAAGCAACTGGATTATTCCGTTTTCCTGTTTTGATTTAAAAAACTGAAAAATGCCGTTTATTTGTTTATTCCTTTTGCCCTTTTTCAGATTCAAAACCAAATCAGAAAAAAAAAAAAAGACTGTTGATTGTTTTTTCTGATTTTGTTTTAAATCGGAATATTCAAAGAACGAACCATACACGGATTGGCGTGAAGACAATTGTTGTTGTTGTGTTTAAAACTGGCGCGAGGGTTCCTCTTCTTATTGTACAGTTCTGCTGTGAGTACCAGATTGACTAGCCTGCCAGATCGCCTCGGGGTCCTAGATGCGCAATAATGACGCACTTCCTGTAAACGTTGTCTTTTAAATGCACATGCGCGTTTCATTCATTCCCATGTTATTCCCAAGTATTAACGATGTCCTTTTGTTTTCGAACCTATGAATAATAATCTAATGTACAAATTATTGTTGCCTCTACTTGGGTAATATATAAAAGAAGAATCGGTTAACTCCATTCACTGAACCGGGGGGTTCCACTTCATTTCCAGCGCTCCCAACAGAGTCAAAACTGCGACCCACACGCAGACACTTCCATTCTCCTCCTTCAGAATATGAGTCCCTAACAGGAACTGAGTTACATATACATTCATCAGTGCTTTTAGACGTGTTTCCAATGGCTTTGTTTGTGCGAAAAAACGAGCTGCGTTCAATGAAATCAAAACCAAAACGGATTGAGCCTTCTTTTTATGTCCATGATTGAGCCCCTTTTATAGACAACCCTTCAGGGTTTTTTTTTCCCGTTGGCTTGTGTCGATACGTCAAGTGTTGATACGTCATCTGTAAGCGCAAGACCCCGAGTCGATCTGGCAGCCGAGTCCATCTGGTACCCACACCGGCAAGGCGCGAGGATTGCTGGGAAAGCGGAGACGTATGCAGACGTTTGTATTGACGTCATGACGTTGCTCTCGCCGGCTCCATGGCTGGCTCTGGCCGGTGTGAAACTAACTGGGATAAGGCTGGAACCAGTTTTGAACTGGCCCTAGCACCAGACCGGAACTGGCTCTTGGTTATTTTTGGTGTGAAAGCGCGCTCGCGCTCTCTCTCTCTCTCTCTCTCTCTCTCTCTCTCTCTCTCTCTCTCTCTCTCTCTCTCTCTCATCTCTCTGGGCTACTTACTCTCTCATCTCTCTCTCTCTCTCTCTCTCTCTCTCTCTCTCTCTCTCCCTAATTCCCAGGGCTAATTACACTATAATAAACTGCAGTGCTGGGAGTTATTTCAAAGTGCCAGCCAGTCATCTATTAATGCAAACTAAAGCGAAAGACGTTTGAAGCCCTGTGTCGAATACAGTGTAAATGATCAGATACCTTAGAGGAAGTGTTAAACAAACTCACGCCTGGCAACCACTTAGACTTACTTTAAGGCAATCACTTAGACCTTTAACTTACACGCTGCCCATTAGATAACGAAACACACATCTGCTGTTGGCACATAATATTCACTGCACTGCTATGAAAGCTATGTTCTGTGCTCTTGTTGTGCTGTAAACAAGTCATCATAAAAACGAAATTGAAACAATTGATTTATGTCATGGACTTTTTTCGTGCTTGTGTGTGTGTCTTTGTATTTTTTTGTGCGTGTCTGGTTTGTGTGGCTGTACGTGAATACCTTACTTGTGAATGCTCACGGTTCAATGATTCCCAAAAGAGGAAACCTTAGCCTATATGCTAATAATATAATCACCTACAACAACAGCACAGCATGTTAAATAGTCCCATATTTGGGGGGAATTTATGTTATAAAGCATGAATTACATATATTATAAATAACACAAGCTTCTTTTATAACACATCATAGATTAATTTTTTGGACCAGAGCATGTGAGTGACGTGTTGACCCATTTGTCTCTTATTAGATTCTCTACTTTCTTGACGTCCGTTCTTCTCTTCCTGCATGCTTTCAGCACAGCCACCTGTCACGTGTTGGATTACTGTGCTTTAATCTGGGAATCACATCATTATTACCACACTTAGGTATGGACAAAGGTATCATTATAACAATGAAACATTCAGAACAGCATAAAGGTGTGTCATGTATCAATGACAATGCGTCAATGTGTTAAAATATGAATAGATTAATAAACATTCATGTATTACCATCTACTCTGTGTCTGTGTCTGGTCATATCAAGGGGCTGATGAACATTGACATCAGTTTACTTGGGCATATAGAAATGAATGACTACAAATTAATGACTGTTAGCAATTTCATTGCCGGTGTACGAGTCAGAACGTTAAAAACACAACGAGAAGAGAGATGAAGACTCATCCCATAAGCATGGTTCAAATCCCACTCAGAAGAAAATCCTGTTATTTACTCTGAGGTCAGACATATAGCCCTGGATATGAAAACCCCACCGTCGGGCCTGTTTTCGAACCTAAACTAACCGGAACCTGAATGTTTCCCGGGTCTAGAGCCCCGATCGGCTGGTTGTAGGAACCAGCAATACGTCAAGTGGCAAAAACCAAAAATATCACATTCCTTTTATTCTCTGTGGATAAAACATAAATAGCGAGATATGTTATGTTTTCAAAATCGTTAGTGGTAGTAGTAATTGTTAGTATTTGATGTTGATTGTTTTCCCCTGTCCCTCAAGACCTCTTCCCTTTTAGTGTATCTAGTATTGTGTGTTTCCTACTCCTGAGCCAGTTCGTCTTTGTACTTCTGTGTAAAACTTTCCAGCATTCTCACAAGCAGTATTTACTGTTCCTGGTTTTTGATTTTGTCTTGTTCTCTCAACTTTGCCTTTTGCAAAGTATAGATAGTCAAGAAAACTCCTGTTAACCAGACATTTTGCTTCCCCCCACAGATCAAACAATGTTGACAGGGACACCTAGATCGTAACATTTATAATATTGCAGATGCAAGGGCTTTCATCAGTGGGCCATAGTCGGTCGGCGAAAGATAGTGATTTTATGTTGACATTTATTAACTTGAAAATCACTCTCTGCCGTGCTCCCTTCTAAACCCAAGAATTCTGCATGGGAGTCAGTGTGGTTTGCAGTAAACAGAGTGTCCCTCTACCAAATACAATGTATGGATATTTTGACCTAAAATTTCTACAATAGAGTGTTCTCTATTAGCGAGACTCTGGCCAAACTGGAAGGAAGGTGCTGAATAAGCCCTCACTATGCCGATCACCAGCAACATTGGTGAGTGGATTCCCTTTATGTTTACATGATTGCATTCATTGTCGGACGTTGATTGTAGTCGATTGGCGTGTTTTCACCGGTATGTTCGGTTCGCAAAGGTGTGGCACGGATCGTGTTTCCACCGCCAAAGGTCGGCGTTACCCGGACTGAGCCGTAGGCCTACTGAGCCGTACTCGTCTCGCACATGTCCGCAGTACTCCTTCGTTGGGGTACTGAGACGCCTGAAAGGGTGCTGGCAAGTTCGAGCTACACACGCCCTCCGTTGATTGGTCGACAGAATCGTCACTTCCTGGCGACATGAGGATAAAAACAAACAAACAGTCCCTGCGTGGTATTATTCTGGACAATGGACATGCCGCGCAAAACTTTAACTTGGGCAAACAAGGAGGTGGAGACGTTCCCCTGCTTTGAGGGAGACGTGCAGAAGGAGCTTGACGCAGCAGTTTTTATTGTTTTTATTTTATTTATTGTTTTTACTGAGCAGGCGACACCCACTGCTATGATGTCACGATGTTGACGTAGCTGCCACGGTGATCGACATCTGTCCCTGTCGGCGGTGGAAACGCAACCTTGGAACTGGGCTGGGCTATACCAATGGTGCGTTTTAGTATTCCCTGTGAACCGACTCGGACCTCGGATGTGACGTCACGGCCACACAAGCGTTTAATTATGTTTTGCGCGTCGTTCGTTGGAGAAAAAACATGGACGCCTCCCGGAAGGCGGTTGTCACGGTAGCATTGGCAGTAGTATCAGGCACTCAAAAATTAGGATAGGCCGTAGGCAGAGATACAGACGCAGTAAGGTATTGCAGTAATACGAGTGATTGAAATTGCCATTTAAACCACCAAAGCGGTCCAAACACAATGAAAACAGTTCACACAAGTCACACTGGGTGCAGCCATTTTGAATTCTGTCTCGGAAACCTTGCTGGGTCTCCTCTGAGTTCAACCGAGCAAGCAAGTTCGCTGTACAAGGAAAAGGGGCGTGTTCATGCAAGTCGCTAGGCAACGTCCTCTGACCTCCGAGACAGATGGATAATAAAACACACCACAAGCCCCCAGGAACAGTGCAAACTTCCAACCCAGTCTCACTGAAATACGTGACACTGTCACGTCACGTCATTTAATCTATTCATTCGTGATCTGAGACACGTAATTTAAATTTTTTCATGCCATAAAGCACAAATTTCAAACTCATTCTAAAAAGAAGAGATGAAGCAGCCAACTTTTTTTCCCGTTGTGGTTTGCCTACAGAGCAGCGCACCTGCATTAAATATATCTGTGAATTGTCAACATTTCTCAGAATCAAAGGTGAAAGTAGAAACGGGTGGGCAAAAGCTATCATTGTTAGAAATGTGTGCTTTATAGCACAATTTTTTTTAAATTACGTGTCCCAGATCGCGAATGAATAGATTAAATGACGTGACAATGTCACGTATTTCCGTGAGACTGAGTTGATACTTCCGCAATCCACCAGTGCTCAGTGGCTGTGGACGGGCTCCTCGACTCAATGGGGCCCAGAAGTAGATATCTCCGTTCACTCCAATACAAGTGGAGAACAGGAATGTGCCTCTGCAAAAAAACGACTGGATATCAATCAACGGCTCATAATTGTCTTCATGCAATGTACTAAAAAAAATTCTCTTTTCAAAAACGCCACCTCAAGCGTTTCATTAGCCGTTTAATTGTGTCATCTTTTGCTGGAGAAGGAGGGGTGGGCAGCTGAAAGGAGTCGTAGTGAAACATATGTTGTTCGGCCCGGCATTCGAGAGGGCCGAACGACTCCACAGTGCACGACTCCGTTAACTTCTCGTGTCTGGGTTTTTCCTTTTACTTAACATGAATGACGTTGATGGTTTTTAGGCGCTTTTTATCACCGAAAGTGTTTTAGTGATTTTTAGACTGGTTCAGCTGCTGCTCGTGACTTTTACGTTCCTCTGCTTGCGATCATTGCGATTCACTATTTATTGATCCATTTATTCAAAAGATCCAAAGACAAAGAACGGGTGCATTACAGTATTTTTTTAGAATATTGTTAATAGGCTAATAAACATTTCAGTTGTGTTAGTATTTAATTTTTCAGTTGCTTGTTTAGTATGACAGTTAACAATGTTGGTGTAGGCCTATTACAAATATTTATGTGGGTAGGCTACTCCAACATTGTTGCTGATCGATTTATTTGTATATAAATTATTGATAGCATTTTTCGTAAATTGTTGGATGGAATCTGTTTCTCAAGCAATAACATTGTACTGTATTGTTTTCTAGGCCAACATTTACTATATTGTTGGTATAATATGTTATATTGGGCAATCTTTCATATTTCTGAAGTGAACTTATACTTCCATGGTCGGTAAACAATGCGACTGCGATTGCTCAGACCTCTCGCTTATGATGCTACAATGCTAACAATGCGAAAAAACAAGAATATTTCTGTACCCGGTTCATGCATCCATGAAATAGGGCGTGGCTAGGCTCCCATGATGCGGAAGCATATCTCTCCTTAACGTTGCCCTGCGCCTGCACCATTGAGCAGTTTACATAGGAATGTATGGGAGCCATTTTGGAATCCGGTGTCCATTCTATAATATGTCCATGGGCTATACCCATGGACATATACCCATGTGCCGTGATCCAATATCCATACTATCCGTACTTACTAGCCTAAATTTGAGTACGTAGGGCGTTCCGATTCAGATCGGGCGAAAATAATGCCGCGTTGGGTGCAGTAGGGTTCGGTTCGCAAAAGTGCGGTAAGGATTGCGTTTCCACCGCCAAAAGTGGGCGTGACCCGGACTGAGCCGTACTCGTTTTGCCCTCGTCTTCAGTACTCCTCCGTTGGGGTACTGAGACGCCTGAAAGGGTGCCGGAAAATTCGAGCTACACACCTCCTCCGTTGATTGGTCGACAGAATCGTCACTTCCGGGTGACGAGGGGATAAAACAAACAAACCTAATACACCGTTGGAACATGTCAGAGTATTAGAGTGTTTACGGTACTCTGCTTTACGGCTGTCGTAACGTAGCTAACTCTAGTGGGTGTTACGGCAGTGGGAGGGGCTTTTACGTGAGTCCTCACCGGTATGCGGTGTACATGAACCCGGAGCTCCTGGAATAAAGTCAGAAGTAACAACCGACCTGTGTCTGGACATTCCGTGTTTTATTACAGAACACACAAGACCGGAAACCGTAGCAATGCCGGTAAACAAACCCCGAGATGCCCAATCCCTATTAGAGCTCCCCACGCTACAGCCATCCGGAGGCGCACAGAGCTTTTGGCCGCGATATTATATACAATTATATAATATACTATTATATATAGAGCCCCGGTGTTAGAAGGTAGCGAACAGTAGGACCCAAGCGCTGAACACAGAGGAACTGAGACGAGGTGGAAGGGAAGATGGGTTTATTCGGATAGTCAGACAGGCGGGGATCAGGAACCGGCAGGAGAGTCAGACAGGCAGGGATCGGAGAGCCGGCAGGATAGTCAGACAGGCGTGGATCAGGAACCGGCAGAAGAGTCAGACAGGCGGGGATTCAGCAACGGGAGGTCGGGATGACGAACGGAACACTGGAGACGGAGGAAAGGGATTACTGAGAAAATAGGGAAACAAGCTAAGCTAAGATACTGCTGGTAAGACCGATACTGTGTAGAGTAAACGACGAACTGGCGCCGGCTGATCGGAGATCCCCGGCTGAAGTAGGGAATGGTGATTGCAGATTGCAGACAGATGGGTGGATGAGATGAGGACCAGCGACGCCAAGCAGCCACTAGATGGGGGTGTTGGACCGAGTTGCCGGACGTGGCGTAACAGTACCCCCCCCTCTACGGACGCCTCCTGGCGGACGCCCAACCACGGATGGGTGATCCCGGTGGAAGTCCCGAATGAGGGAAGGATCCAGAATACTTTTCCGCGGGACCCAGGAGCGCTCTTCCGGACCGTACCCCTCCCAATCAACGAGGTACTGGTGTCCCCGGCCGCGGCGCCGCACATCTAGGAGCCGATGGACCGTCCACGCCGGAACGGAGGAACGGAGGAACTCCCTTCAAGGGAAGATCCTTTGCCCGAAGCCAAACTTTCTGTCCGGGAGCGTACTGGGGGGCAGGTAGACGACGCTTATTGGCCTGCAGCTGGGAGCGGGAGGATGCACGGGTCAGCGCAGCGCGAGCGCGTCTCCAAATGCGCCGGCACCTGCGCAGGTGGGTCTGGACAGACGGGACCGCAATTTCGGCCTCCAATTCAGGGAAAAGGGGTGGCTGGTATCCCAGTGAAGCCATGAAAGGGGAAAGTCCTGTGGAAGCGTTCACCAGGGTGTTGTGGGCATATTCGACCCAGGGGAGCTGAGAGTTCCAAGAGGTGGGACTGGCGTGGGTGACGCAGCGGAGGGCAGCCTCCATCTCCTGGTTGGCTCGCTCGGATTGTCCATTCGACTGGGGGTGAAATCCGGAGGACAGACTGGGTGTGGCACCAAGGGCTTTACAGAAAGCTCGCCAGACTTGGGAGGAGAACTGGGGACCTCTGTCGGAGACAATGTCAGTGGGAATGCCATGCAACCGGAACACGTTTGCGACCAGGAGGTCGGCGGTCTCCCTTGAAGAGGGGAGCTTGGGGAGAGCGATGAAATGCGCGGCCTTAGAGAAGCGATCGATCACCGTCAGGATGGTGGTGTTACCCTCGGACGTGGGTAGACCAGTGACGAAGTCCAAGGCGATGTGTGACCAAGGACGGTTAGGGATGGGTAGGGGCCGCAGAAGACCAGAGCGAGGACGAGTCGAGGTCTTATTCCGGGCGCAGACCGTACACGCAGAGATGAACGAGCGGACGTCCGCATCCATGGTTGGCCACCAGAACCGGCGACGGAGGAAATCCAGGGTACGGGTGATGCCTGGGTGGCAGGTCAGCCGGGAGGAATGCGCCCAGACCAGTACCCTGGACCGTACCGGGTCAGGGACGAACAGGCGGTTAGGGGGGCCGGTTAAGGGATCTGGCTGCTGTTGCTGCGCCAGACGTACCGCAGACTCCACCTCCCAGGAGAGAGAGGCGATCAAGCACGCGGGGGGCAGGATGGTCTCGGGTACAGTGCAGGGGACCTCCGGGGAGTACAGGCGGGACAGGGCATCCGGCTTAGCATTCCGGGAACCGGGACGGTAGGTGAGGGAGAAGTTAAATCGACCGAAGTAAAGGGCCCACCTGGCCTGTCGGGAGTTCAGCCTCTTAGCAGACTGGATGTAGGCCAAGTTGCGGTGGTCGGTCCAAACGATAAACGGGTGCTCCGTGCCCTCCAGCCAATGTCTCCACTCCTCCAAAGCGAGTTTGACGGCCAAGAGTTCGCGGTTGCCGACGTCATAGTTTCGCTCAGGCGGGGCCAACCTTCGGGAGAAGAAGGCACAGGGGTGAAGCTTGTTGTCGGAGGAGGAACGCTGGGAAAGCACCGCGCCCACTCCGGTGTCCGAGGCGTCGACTTCCACGACAAACTGGAGGGAGGAGTCAGGCTGGATGAGAAATAGGAGCGGATAGTGAAGCGCCGTTTGAGAGCCTGGGAGGCGGTCTCGGCCTCCGGCGTCCAAGTGAAGGTGTTCTTGGTGGAGGTCAAGGCCGTGAGGGGTGCCGCGACTTGGCTGTAGCTGCGAATAAAACAACGGTAAAAATTAGCGAACCCCAGGAACTGCTGCAATCTCTTGCGGGTAGAGGGAGAGGGCCACTCCGCCACCGCAGAGACCTTGGAGGGGTCCATCGCGACCTGGCCCTGACTAATAATGTAGCCCAGGAAGGAGACTGATGAAGCGTGAAACTCGCACTTCTCCGCCTTGACATATAGCCTGTTCTCTAACAACCTCTGCAGAACCTGTCTGACATGAACCCTGTGCTCCTCCACAGATTTCGAAAAAATAAAGGATATCTCGTCGATATAGACGAAGACTGGTGGTGGTTCAACATGTCCCGGAGGACATCGTTCACCAAGGACTGGAAAACAGCAGGAGCATTGGTGAGGCCGAAGGGCATGACTAGGTATTCGAAGTGGCCTAGTGGGGTGTTGAACGCGGTCTTCCACTCGTCCCCCTCCCGGATATGGACCAAGTGATAAGCATTGCGCAAATCCAGTTTAGAGAAGACCGAGGCTCCGTGGAGGGGGACAAAGGCGGAACTGATGAGGGGCAAGATAGGTACCTTGTTCCTTCACCGTGATTGTCGTTCAAGGCCACACGGTAGTCAATGCAGGGACGCAGTGAGCCATCCTTCTTGCCAACAAAGAAAAAACCCGCTCCCACAGGTGAGGAGGACGGACGGATGATCCCAGCAGCGAGAGATTCCCCGATGTACTCCTCCATTGACTCCCGTTCGGGACGAGAGAGGTTGAACAGACGGCTGCCAGGGAGGGGGGCTCCGGGAAGAAGATCAATGGCGCAGTCATAAGGACGGTGGGGAGGCAAGGAAAGGGCATGGAGCTTACTGAACACCGCCCCGAATTCATGGTACTCCTCCGGGACGGAGGACAGGTCAGGAGGGGCGGCTGCGGCCTCTAGTTCTGGCCCCCGAGGAGACTGAGCAGACCGCAGGCACTGGGACAGACAGAGCGTACTCCACGACATGACCCGTCCCGTTCTCCAATCGACTTGGGGGTTGTGTGTCTGGAACCAGGGATAACCCAGAACCACAGGGGAGAATGGACTGGAAATCACTAGAAGGGATATCAACTCATGGTGATTACCTGAAACGAGCAGGTTGACCGGAACGGTACGGTGCTCCACCCGCGTGAGCGTCCTCCCATCTAATGCCTGGGTCTCGATCGGGAAGGTCAAGGGGACGGTGTCGATCCCCAATCGATGAACCAGCTCCCGGTCGATAAAACTCTCATCGGCCCCGGAATCCAGGAGGATAGAGAGTGGGATGGTTTGATGTTTCCACCGGAGGACCGCCTCCAGGAGGGGGCGGGATATCGAGGGATTACGGGAGCGGCTCGCCAGGATCCCTCGGGTTACTGGCAAGCCCGTTCTTTTCCCGAGAGGGAGGGACATCCAGAACGGAGATGGCCTGATAGCCCACAATAGAGACAGGCTCCGGAGCGCATGCGTCGTTCCCTCTCCTCGGGGGAGAGATGAGTGCGCCCAATCTGCATGGGCTCGGGGGAGCGGGTCCGTACGTTACGAGGTGGCACGGGAAGAGTGAACCGGGAAGCTGCAGGCGGCTCAAAGGAGGAAGTGGGGACCGCGTGTTGACTTTTCTCTCTACGGCGTTCGCGTAGACGATTGTCCGTCCGTATAGCGAGCGAGATAAGATGGTCCAGATTCGTAGCCTCCTCCCGGGAAGTCAACTGATCTTTAATGTCATTGCCCAGCGCATTCAGAAAAAACCCTGTAGAGCCTCCTCGTTCCAACCGCTCTCGGCTGCCAGAGTCCGGAACTCGACCGCGAAGGAGGCGACGCTGCGGGATCCCTGGCGAAGTTGCAGGAGACGTTGGGAGGCCTCCCTCCCGTACAGGTTGTCGAACACCTTCCGGCATCTCCTCGATGAAGGCGTCGTAGTCGGAACAGACAGTGGAACCGCTAATCCACACGGCCGAAGCCCAAGCGAGAGCCTCCCCCCGCATAGAGCCGATCAGGTAAGCGATTCGCGACTTCTCTGTGGGGTAGGTCTGGGGCTGCATACTCGATACTAAGAGCACTGGAGTAGGAAAGCCCGACAGGATCCAAGATCCTTCGTACGTCGGGAGCTGGGATTGAGCGGTTTCCCGGGGAAAAGCCGAGAGGTACCGCGGGAGGGTGGGCTGGGATGTCGAAGGGACGGAGGACCCGGAGTGGACAGCCTGGGTCAACTCACGTAGAGAGGAGGTGATCTCCTGTAAGGACCTTGGTCGTGTTGGCCTGGGAGAGCCCCTGGCGGGGAGATCATCTGGCGGCAAGCCTCTGCGTCGCTGGTCCGCATGCTGGCACATGTCGTACTGTTTAAGGTAGCGAAATCAGTAGGACCCAGCGCGAATTGCATTCAGAGGAAACTGAGACGAGGTTGGAAGGGAAGATGGGTTTTATTCGGATAGTCAGACAGGCGGGGATCAGAGCACGGCAGGAGAGTCAGACAGGCAGGGATCGAGAGCGGCAGGATATTCAGAACAGGCGTGGATCAGGAACCGGCAGCAGAAAGTCAGACAGCGCGGGGATTCAGCAACGGGAGGTCGGGATGACGAAACGGAACACTGAGACGGAGGAAAGGGATTATGAGAAATAGGGAACCAAGCTAAGCTAAGAGATACTGCTGGTGAGACCAGATACTGACTGGTGTTGAGTAAACGACGATACTGGCGCCGGCTGATCGGAGATCCCCGGCTGGAAGTAGGGCAATGGTGATTGGCAGATTGCACGACAGGTGGAGTGGAATGAGATATGAGGACCAGTGACGCCAAGCAGCCACTAGATGGGGGTTGTTGGATCCGAGTTGTCCCGACGCGGGCCGTAAACACACCGGGAATTGCAAACGGCAACAATCACTTTCTCCTCCACCATGTTGCAGATCACCCCGGACTGCACTGCACTGAGTTTGACAGTTGAACGCTGAGAACATGTCGCGTAAAACACTTGCTTGGGCGAACAAGGAGGTGGAGACGTTCCCCTGCATCTCCTCTGTGCTGCTACAAAAGTCAGGTTATGATTTTACGTAATCTGC
>OLKM01001876.1:0-10000 GCA_900291075.1 Melanogrammus aeglefinus
CGAGCCTTCGGATGGAACCGAGGAGCGCCCGGGACCAGTTACGCACAGCTTCAACATCAAAATTCGGGATTTGCCGGGGGCTGCTGAAGCACGGCTTGCGACTGACGAAAGGACAAGACGTGCAGTAGCATGTATAATAGCTTGACGAAGCCCCCTCACCCCACACTGTTTCATTCCCCTGTTTTTGGGTGGCTTCAACTAACACAGTAGCCGACGTTTTGCCGCGACCTTGTTGTTTGTCCCCGATCATTTCTCGCCATCGTCCCCCGTTTTCAGGTGTTGTAGGTTCTACACCTTAGCCTAATTGTCGCCAACGTGTGTGTGTGTGTGTGTGTTGTGTGTGTGTGTGTTGTGGTGTGTGTGTGATGACATTATTAGGCTATCAAATGGCTCCTGCCAAAGTTGCTATGGCAGGTTTTTTTTTAGTAGATCATCAGAGTATAGAAATACCGCTAGTCCCGGAAACGCCAGAGATGACAGACCAGATTGTTTGGACACACAAAAACATGCGGACTTAGGGTAATGTTTTAATAATCCCCATATCATCATCATCAATCATTTCATCATCATCATCAATCATCATCATCCTCCCTGGCGGTCGTCAGGTTTTTGTCTTACTATGCAGTACATCCCCGGTCCTCCGCGGGAGGAGAGCGGTTCACCTGACGTGCCAAACCGTTGCGTTTACATCATCATGTCCACTCATCTGCAATACACTCCATAACAAGTGTGTGTGTGTGTGTGTGTGTGTGTGTGTGTGTGTGTGTGTGTGTGTGTGTGTGTGTGTGTGTGTGTGTGCCCGTGTGCCCTGTGGTAGAGGATCGGTCCACTCAACGGTAGTACAACGTGGGTCAGAGGTGAGGTGAAAGTGATTGGTTGGGATGAAATATGCCCTTTGGGCCGCATCACCTGTGACTCCCCACGTTAGGATGGTGGCTTCCTTCCCAGCCGCTAAATCTGTAATCAAATAATAGCTGTTTATTTAATTTCTACTCGTTATATGACACTGGGTTAAAACGCATAAAGGTACACACTTCCGTGTGAGACGCAACATAACGTTTTGGTTAACATCAACGCTGGACAACATCTGGGACTATTTTCAAGATTAGTATTATTTTTATATTTTTATTTTTGTCCTTGAGTTTTTCATTTGTATTCCGCTGATAGATAGCAGCCGCGTTAGCCTGCTGCTATGGGTGAGCGATGTCTGTCTACAAATACTCTGCTGCTGAACTCGTACAACTCAATACTCTCTCGCTTCCGAACTGCCTTAAGGTCATCAGATCTTTCTGCCTTCTCCGTCGCCCTCGTTACGTCCATAGGGCCGTCCGACACAAGTTTGTTTACATGGACACTACTCCAGCTGTTTCCGCAGTTCGCTATGCACTTACAGCGGCAACGCTTTCAAACACACAACACGCCCACGGCCGTCAACCCTGGGTTCCCTACTCAGTATCAATTGTGGCGTAACCCCTGTTGCAGCTTCCACTAACAGGGAAGCCACGCATTTATGCTACTGGAACACTCGTCACTCAATAACAAAGCCCTTCTCATGTATGACATTATTCAGGATAAAAAGATCGATTTCCTATGTCTGACAGAGACATGGCAGAGCCAGCAGGACTTTCTAACCCTCAACCAAGCTACTCCCCCTGACTATGCGTACATTCAAAAACCCCGTAGCCTGGGCCGTGGTGGTGGACTAGCTGTTATTCATAGATCCAATATTCAGGTCAAGGAATTTCCAGTTACCTCCACTTCCTTTGAGTGTCTCCATTTTGCACTGGCAGGCACTGCACAGCTCCAGGTTCTCCTCATTTACCGGCCCCCTAAAGCCTCCACCACATTCCTGTGCTGAGCTTGTGCTGGGTGCTTGGCCACCATCTGCCCTATGTACCGCCATCCACCATTCTTACTAGGTGACTTTAGCACATCCATGTGGATTCAGCCAGCTGCTCATTTGCCTCTGATTTCATGACACTTCTGGATTGTTTCAGTATTTCACAGCATGTGATTGGTCCAACCCATACCAAAGGGCACACCCTGGACCTAGTGTGCTCCACTGGAACCACCCCTGGCCACCTCCAGTGTGAAGACCTGGCAATATCAGACCATTTTGCCATTTCTTTCTCTGTCTCTGTGCCCGCACCCCGTCTCCCCAGCAAACGTACCATCACAATCGGGAAAACGAAACAGGTGCACACTTCTGTGCTGTCTACCGCCCCTAGCGACCCCACCTGGCCACACCCCCTCCTAACACCATAGTGTGGACGGTCTGGTGGGACTTCTACAACACAAGCTTCTCTCCCTCAGCCTGGACTCTTGTTGCCCTCCCCATAACCCGGCAGTCTCCCTCTCTCGCCCCGCCCCCTGGTTTTACTCCTGAGCTTCGCCTCATGACAGGCCAGCTGTGCCGCCAGCTTGAGAGGCGTTATAGAAAATCTGGACTCCTCACTGTACCAGCGACGGCTTACAAAGACCATGTCAGGGGAATACAAGGAAGGGCCCTCTCTAAGGCAAGGATACTCTAACTACTCCAAGCTTATCAAACTAACCAAACAAAACCACCCCAAAAAACTTTTCCTTCACCATCAACCGTCTCTCTGCCGCCCCCTGGACGCTCCCCACCCTCTGACGCTCTGGACCTGTGCTGCCCGGTTCCTGGAGTTCTTCCACAACAAAGTGGAAGACCATTCACAACCCACCTCCTTCCACACTCTCCTCGACCGTCTCACACTGACCTTCATCTTGGTGCGACACCTGCAGTGCGGTCTCCTCCGCCTTTGCAACACTGGAACGCTAAACAAGTCGCACGACTTAGTGTCCCGAGCTAAGTCCTCCGTCTGCAGCTTGGACCCCATGCCCACCTTCCTGGTGAAAACTGCCTTACCTGTTATCTGCCCCCTTATAACTGCCATCATCAACTGCTCCTTGGTTCTGTGTGTGGGTTGCCCGCAGGCTTTTAAAACTTGCAGGCAGTCATTCCCACCCTGAAAAGCCGGTCTGGACCGCTGACGACCCCAACAACTACCGCGCCCGATCTCCAACCTTCCTTTCCTAAGCAAAATCCTGGAAAGAGCAGTGGCTTCCCAGCTCCAACACCACATGGCCCACCATGAGCTGCTTTGAAACCCCTTCAGTGCTGGCGTTCAAGAATTTCACCATAGCACAGACCGAACTGGCCCTCATTAAAATTACTAACGACCTCCCTCACTGCCGCCGACATGGCCTCATCTCCATTCTTATCCTCCTCGATCTCTCAGCAGCCTTTGAACACAGGTATCCCATTCCATCCTCCTCACCCGTTTGCGGAGCTCATTGGTCTCAGTGGCTCAGCCCTCTCCTGGTTTTCAGTCCTACCGTCGCCAACCGGCAAACAATACGTCACCTTGAGCGATTGCCACCTGATTCCACCACGGCAGCACTAGTCCAACCATGTGTGTTTCCCCAGGGATCGGTGCTATTCGCCCTTTATTATTCACCAAATTTTACATGCTCCCCTTGGTCAAATCATCCCGTCATCATGGTCTCAGTTTCCACTGCTCACGCTGATGATACCACTATATATAGACAAACCCTCAACTTCAGGTTTTCCACCGGCCCACTATAATCAACTGTCTGCAAGACCTCAAAATCTGGATGACCTCTAATCTACTCAAATTGAACAGCAATAAAACGGAGCTCCTGGTCGTGGCCCCCAAGTCACTGCTCAGGAAGGTTGGGGGATCTTCTGCTGGAAGTGGATGGCTGCCCTATCACCCCATCCCCCGTAGTCCGCGAACCTGGTGTGTCATCCTTGACCCACCCTGTCATTTCAGCCTCATAATCAACAACACCACAAAATCTGCATTCTTCCATCTGAGAAACATCCGCAAGACTTCGACCCTCACTCTCAGACTCAGTCACTGAAACACTCATCCACCAGCTGCTCCATCTCCACCCGTCTGGACTATTAGTAATTCCCATCCTCACAGGTCTCCCCTCCAAAAACCTTGGACGACTGCAAATATATGTTCAAGAACTCAGCTGCCAGGGTTTTAACTTGGCATTAAGCCCTGGCAGCACATCACCCCCATCCGTGATGGCAAACTCCACTGGTTACCTGTTTAGTATCCCGGATCAAGTTTAAAAATCCTCCTACTCACCTACAAGTCCCTGCATGCTCTCTGGGCCCCCGTTACGCTCTCTGACCTCCCCATCCCTACACACTCCCCTAGGCGGTCCTCCAGGTCTCTGCTAAGGACCAGCTGGAAACCCCCCGCACCGACTCAAGACCTTTGGTGGACAGGGCCTTCTTGCGCCTCTGCCCCCACTCTGTGGAATCTGCTCCCCCTCCATATCCGCTGTGCCACTTCAGTGGAGTCATTCAAAAAGCTCCTGAAGGCACACCTCTTCTTAGAGGCCTATGGCCTTTAACCTGCCCCCCCCCCTGTGTACACCTCTTGTTAAGCGACCTTGGGTACCTTGAAAGGCGCTATATAAATTGAATTTATTATTATTATTATTATTATTATCCCAGAGCTTTCCGTTTTTGTCCAGGTTATTCATTTGGCACATTGTGTTCTTACATGAACTGTTGGTGCTTCTGATGCTACAGTATGTGCAATAAGTTATCTATTTGTGTGGTCTATGGGTTTAAGTGTTGTGTTTACGTTTGTGGGTGCTAGCCCAGATGGGGATATGGGACTGAAGGGGGGGGGGGGGGGGCAGGTTGTGTGTGTAGCTCCACCTTTTTGGCAACCTTTCAGACCGCTTGGTACACCCCAACAGAGAAGTACCGAAAAATGGGCATGGCTCATCGCGGCTCAGTGCGCTTATTTTGGTACCAGTCCACTTTTGGCGGTGGAAACGTGAATCGTACCGGCACCTAATCACACCTGACCGTACAGCGTTGCTCGGGTCGGGGAAAGGCGTTGTAGAGAAACGGCAAAGGGCTGTCAAATTTATAAACGGTAGTACAACCTACAGTAGGTGCTCTTCCTTTTTTTCCTAGGGTACCAAAACGTAAAAAAAGAACCGATAAAGAATCAAATAGGAAGAAGAAAGCACGCAGAACATTCCCTCCTCCACTGCTCAATGTCTGGTGACCACATTTCAACCGGTCCACATCCTGACGGATTTCGGCTCCTCCTGACATTAAGTATGATGTGGATTCTTTCCATAAAGACCGTGAGGGGTTAATAGTACACAGCTGACTGGAATGTTGTGTCACGTGCGCTACCCATCGAACCTCTGACTTTGGTCCCACGTTATTTAATCGACTTGGGTGTACGCCATCTTTCGTCAGCGCCGTCTCTTGATTGCATTTCACATCGCGCTTAAGGCAGTTTGACTGTCAATCAAATCAGTCGTTACACAATCACCAAACAGACCTCCACACCTGTGTACAAACCTCAGTGAAGTCACGTGGTTAACCAAATGGATCTCTCCGTGTGGATGGCGAAGCAGCATGGATTTCCTTGTCGAGGCAGCTCTGGACTGACTTGTGAACCAAATTTGAAATGCAAATCTGAAGACTGGCTCGGTCAGTGGACAGTAGACCGACAAGGCTGAAGTGTACAAATGCCGTCGGTATGCCGGGGGTCTCAGTGCTCTGGGGGGTCTATGCCGTGGACTTCTGCACTCCGGGGGTCTACGCTGTGGACCTCTGCGCTGTGGGGGTCTACAACATGGACCTCTGCGCTGTGGGGGTCTACAACGTGGACCTCTGCACTCGGGGGGTCTACGCTGTGGACCTCTGCGCTGTGGGGGTCTACAACATGGACCTCTGCGCTGTGGGGGTCTACAACGTGGACCTCTGCACTCCGGGGGTCTACGCTGTGGACCTCTGCGCTGTGGGGGTCTACGCCTTGGACCTCAAAGCTGTGGGGGTCTACAACGTGGACCTCTGCGCTGTGGGGGTCTACGCCTTGGACCTCAAAGCTGTGGGGGTCTACAACCAGGACCTCTGCTCTATGGGGGTCTAGGCCTTGGGACTCTGCAATATGGGTCTCTTCACAGCTGTGGGTCTCTATGCTGTGGGCCGGTGCTGGCTCTCATAGTAATGCGAGTCCACATGAAGTCCCTAATTCAGTGCCATCAGGTGGTCTTTCCAATAGGAAAATAAGGTTTGATCCGAGCTCCACCAGTGACTTCTAGGGTTGCTGCTTTGGCCTTACGAGTTAAGAAACCCAGCATTCTCTGATTCCTGTACACACAAGGAGGGGGGAACTTTGAAAGAATCCGTCAGCCTTCTCTGCCATCTGCAGTCATAACCTCCACAGTCTTGCGCTTTGATGTCGGCTGATAATAAGATGGAGTCTGATGTCTTCTGGGCCATCTGGAGCGCGGGTGCCCCAGCTGCAGCGAACCTCGCCTCGGAGAAGCTTCTGGTCTCAGGCTACTGCTCTGGTCTCAATTGCACCCCTGGTCTCTGGTCCTCATTAGGGCCTTACCTGGCCCACGTTAGGTCATGAAGTAAGCCAAAATACTTTGGGGGGGTTAACAGGTCAGCGACTTGTGTGAAGCCGGTTTGACTCGTCCAGACCGATTTCCGTCAAGGCCGGGGTGTTTTTTTAAAAATATATATATTATGGGTCTGTTTATTCAGTCGCCGACGCAACGAAATGAAACGAGCAAAACAGAACGTCAATTTTCAGTCGTTTAATTTTGTCCCGTCAGCAACGATAATAACAGGTGGAATCTGAGTATGGCTGGCCTTGTCCTCCACCGGTCAGTCAACCTGGCTGTACACAAGTCGTTGACCCACTGTTTTCTGCTTCCTTTGTGTCTAGTAACCCACTGAAAGACGTACCTTTGTGGGTCTGAGGGTCTCCCCCCTTGACTGGCACATGGCCCACATAAGTAACGAGGGCGGCAGATACATATATTCCTCAAAGAGCACATCTGAAACAAACGATAAACCAAAACATTAATGTTTCCAGTTCTTTAAACGGCTGTTGTTTGGAAGCATTAACATATAAATTACAAATAAACATGCTTTATCCATTTTTCTTTCTGCTGATCTATTTAATCTTCTAATAATTTAAGTGCTATACACGGGGGGGCGGGTCTCTGCACATCTAGGTTCTGCCTCGCTGACTATTCTGAAAGGAAATACAATCAATTAATCAGCCGCCATGCTGCGTGCATTAAAAATAGGGCAGCATTAAGACAATGTTGCACAATGTTGTTGTTGTTGTTGTTTTTGTATGACCAATAATGTTTAACATGTGCCTGGTGACGTGTGTGGGTTGTGTGCATTAAAACGGGTTCCTCTTCATTATTGTCTGTTAAGGCGCTTGTGTTTGTAGGATGACTTCCTCGTCTGAGCTCTATAGGAGTTGACGGTGGGTTTGAGGCGCGGGTGTTCCGATGCGTGCATGGGGCCATGTTTAAGGAGCTTGTCAACCATGCCGTGCATGGCACACTCATTTGAGGGTAATCCATTTCTTGCTCTCAACCTTGCCCTCTCCCTCGCTCTAGGAATCTATCGTTCAACCACTGTGTGTGTGTGTGTGTGTGTGTGTGTGTGTGTGTGTGTGCGTGTGCGCATCTCGAGCACTTGAAGTCATCAAAGAGATAAGATGTCAGTGTGTTCCCTCATCATCTCTTCTGTCATTCATTTCATCCGTTCGTCGGATGGAGTTGTCACTGTTGCAATGTGTGTGTGTGTGTGTGTGTGTGTGTGTGTGTGTGTGTGTGTGTGTGCGCGAGGGCAGGCGGCCGCTGCTAGCTCTCTAACAAAGACTTGTGTCTCATTTGATTGGTCTCTGTGTGCCAGACACCGAGAGGAAAGAAAATAACTAGAGATACCGCCGAGACACGAGCGAGACGCTCTGCAACTTTTTATGTAAACTATGCTAGGCACACACACACACACACACACACACACACACACACACTCAGATGACATCTAGGTAATAGTCGGGTGCGGTGTAGTGGATTCCTCTTGTGTGTGCGTAGACAATTTGACTGTTAATGCGGATCACAAGGTCTCTACCTTTCTCTGATCCCCCCCCCATACCGTCTCCTATGATTCATTAGTTTTTAATTGAGCCAACGGCACCTATTATTATTATTTTCTCTCTCTCTCTCTCTCTCTCTCTCTCTCTCTCTCTCTCTCTCTCTCTCTCTCTCTCTCTCTCTCTCTCTCTCTCTCTCTCTCTCTCTCTCTCTCTCTCTCTCTCTCTCTCTCTCTCTCTCTCTCTCTCGCCCCTTGCACTCTCCATCTGCCATGTGCGTAGTCACATATTCATAGACTATTGCGAATCATTAGTCGCGCTCTCCGCTCTCTCTTCCCGCCCTCGCTCTCCCTCGTTCGTTCTCGCTCTCTCTTCCCACTCCCACTCCATCTCCCACTCAACGTCTCTCTCTCCCTCGCTCGCTCTCGGCTTCTAGGGCCATTTTACATTTCTCTCTCTTTGCTTTTACCTCGCAGCATGTCGTCGGTGTGTCTCCGTCTCGCTCTCCAGAGCCTCCTCTATCGCGTTTTCTCGTGTTGACGTCTTGCGCTGCGGGAGCTTGTCATCACCTGAACGCAACCAGAGATCGGGCCTTGATCCGATCTCATCTCTGCAACAATCACCTAGTTTCTGAGCTCGGTGCCATTGTGAATCAAAACCCTCACAAAGTCGGGGATCTTGACCTAGACAATTATACATTATCGAGTATTATTATGCAAGATTAACCTTAAAATATGATTGAGGCAATTATGCCATTAGGCTAACGCTATCCAACCCGTCATCCAAACCCCCGGGTCAACCTCCGTGCCGAGCGGTCCAGGGAGGTGGGCGGCCTCGTGGTGGGGAGCTCAGTGCTGTGTGTCTCGGCCCCTCCTGGGCCTTCGTGGTAACGGGTAACCGGGTGAAAGATTAACAGAAGGATGGCTCACTGGGGGGGGACTGTGGAGCAGGTTAGCCCCGGGACAGAGCCCACTGGGAACGGCCCACTTGAGTTTCCTTTGCTCTAAAGCGTTTGGTCGAGCTGCGTTTTAAGTTGTCATTTTATTTTTTTTATGGCGGTTGTTACCTCGAATCCTAAACCGACTTATTGACCGAGCATTCACACGTGAAGGGGGTTTGAGTGGGGGTTTGGCGGCCTGGGTCTCGATGCTCCTGCGTCTATCCACTGCGTTGGACGGTCATTGTTTGCTCATGGCCGGCGTATCACAGGTGAAATATATTTGAATGTATTGTTTATTTGATCAATATCTCTGATAAGGGTGCTCTCATGTGCATTTCATTATTTATTTGACCTTCACTAGATCACGTGAAAGCCAAAAAAGGACGTTGGCTTTTCACAAGGAATGTGAGGGGTGTTTACTTGGTGTAACGATTAATTTCAACCATGACTTATGTTACTGGAATGGAAAAACTGGTCTTTCTAATTTGCTCATTGTGTGTGTGTGTGTGTGTGTGTGTGTGTGTGTGTGTGTGTGTGTGTGTGTGTGTGTGTGTGTGTGTGTGTGTGTGTGTGTGTGTGTGTGTGTGTGTGTGTGTGTGTGTGTGTGTGTGTGTGTGTGTCCCTCAACAGCAGTCCCCTGATACGATACCTGGACCAAGCCCTGGACCTACTGTCCATAAGGTAGGGCTCTCTACTACACGTGCTCAGAAACACAGGTGATGATGTCATCACATGCACTATTGGGTGTAAAGTGACCGCATGTTTATTTAGCCAAAACAGACATTTTCAGCTTGTGTTTGTTGAACCAACAGTAAACTATGACACACACAGACAGACAGACAGACAGACAGACAGACAGACAGACAGACAGACAGACAGACAGACAGACAGACAGACAGACACACACACAGACAGATGGTGTTGAAACGTGACTCATTTGCATGTTTTAGGTTTCCATGTGCGGCCATATCTTGTTGTTTTTGCAACAAGCTGGTTATATTTGACGGGCTGTTTCTTGACGTGTCTGGTTTGTCCAGCGTGTGCAGGACAGGGCCGTATTGTGAGCAGGGCCATAGAGGGCTTATCCATTCAGCCTCTGCCAAGGACTTAAGACACT
>OLKM01001876.1:15000-79289 GCA_900291075.1 Melanogrammus aeglefinus
AAGACAGTCACGTATAGTGTAGGAAGTTACTGTATAGTATAGGACAGTACTATATAGTATAGGACAGTAATGTAGAGGAAAGTAATGTATAGTATAGGACAGTACTATATAGTATATGACAGTAATGTATAGGACAGTAATGTACAGTATAAGACAGTCACATATAGTGTAGGAAGTTACTGTATAGTATATGACAGTAATGTATAGTATAGGACAGTACTCTATATAGTATATGACAGTAATGCATAGGACAGTAATGTACAGTATAATGTATAGGACAGTACTCTATAGTATATGACAGTAATGTATAGGACAGTAATGTACAGTATAATGTATAGGACAGTACTCTATAGTATATGACAGTAATGTATAGGACAGTAATGTACAGTATAATGTATAGGACAGTACTCTATAGTATATGACAGTAATGTATAGGACAGTACTCTATAGTATATGACAGTAATGTATAGGACAGTAATGTACAGTATAAGACAGTCACGTATAGTGTAGGACAGTGCCATGTGTTCCTGTGCTACGTAGCATCTTGAGTGCACAGCAGAACAGGTAACGAGCACCAGGGTTTGACGTGCAGACGTGATAGAGGCTGCGTTCATCCAGATACTGCTCTCATGTGGATGCTAATTCGATGCTAACTTGCTATGCTGATGGATTGGAAGTTGGATCCAACTGGTCAACCTTATCCTCTCCGGGTCTCTTCTCTAGGTCCTGAATCCACTGAAACCAACCTCATGCCATCTGGCCTGGTTAAGTTATCTAGCCATAGTCATGATTTTCAATCAGTGTTAGGGTTTATGGGGACAGTTTATTCCGGAGCCCAGTTCTACCGGTAGTTCCCCATTAAGTCAGCCAGGGGGCGCCATAGAGCAGACGCCAACAGTCCCAACAGGGCGTCTTTGCGCATGGCAACAACATTTGACTAACGTGTGTGTGTGTGTGTGTGTGTGTGTGTGTGTGTGTGTGTGTGTGTGTGTGTGTGTGTGTGTGTGTGTGTGTGTGTGTGTGTGTGTGTGTGTGGGGCAGGTCGGAGGAGGACTCCGAGGGCAACAGGGACATCTGTGGGGAGATGCTCCAGATGAGGGCCTTGGAGAGGTTGACCTCCACGGTGAGTGTGACCTCTGCTGGACCTCGACCGCTGCGTGGAGGAGCACACTGGTGGTCCTCTTGAAACGTGTCTCAAATACATTTCATGATGAGATTTGGATTTATTTACCAACCCTTAGAAAAATGATATATTATTTATAATATACACCATCCCGGCACGTTGACATTTTTCATGTTTATTAATGTGCACTGTATCTAAATCTAAATAAAACTTCAATAAATAAATACACTTTAAAAAATAGCTTTTTAAAAACAGCTGCATCATCTGAATCAATGATGTATTTACCTCACAAAAATACATTCTGTAAATAATAATAATAATACATTTGACTTATATAGGGCCTTTCAAACTCAAGGACGCTTTACAATGCGGGCAGGAACATAGAAAACTTAAGAGCTTAATCAAAAATAACACGAGGATACGAGCAGACCAACGAGAGGGGGGTCACAGAATTAGGCCAGTTTGAAGAGGTGAGTTTGGAAGGTGGCCAGGGAGGAGGCATTAAGACAGGCGTTAAGACATGCAAGGAATCTTCTGTTATATTGATATTTATGATATTAATGTCATAAGAAACGGTCAATTCTCTAAATGCAAAAAATATATTAATGTTAAAAAGCTATATGGTATTTTTATCCATAGATATGGTAAATATATAGTTAAATAAATGATATATTTTAAATATTAATAATACATGTCATATTTTTGATATCTACCTAACTGTAAGTCCTTGTGATGATTCATCCCAACAGGTACAAAATGAGCTAGCAGCCGCCTTAGCACGCAAGACTCGCAAAGCCTGTAAGTATGTGTGTGTTTCGACATTTCTGTGTGTGTTTGGCGTTTCTGTGTTTGTTTGGACAACTGTGTGTGTGTGTGTGTGTGTGTGTGTGTGTGTGTGTGTGTGTTGTGTGTGTGTGTGTGTGTGTGTGTGTGTGTGTGTGTGTGTGTGTGTGTGTGTGTGTGTGTGTGTGTGTTTTTTAAACTTTCTGTGTGTATTTTAAGAATGTCCAGTATCCTTGTTGTTGTTTTCTCTCGGGACCTTCAGATACGGTTAAGTGAGTTCTTTGATAAGAGCGGGAAAAGCTGTCTGACTTCCTGTTGCTATGTGATGGGTTCACAGTGTCAGAGCAGGACTCTGAGGCGAGAGAGGCAGCACAGCCCCCGCAACCTCGCACGCCCACCGAGGAGAGCAGCCCGGTACACACACACACACACACACACACACACACACACACACACACACACACACACACACACACACACACACACACACACACACACACACACACACACACACACACACACACACACACACACAAAGACACAAAGACAAAGAAACGTGTACACACACAAACACACACACACACACGTGTAGACACACACCCCTAATAAATAAGAGATGACAATTGTTTGGTACATATTACATCTCTACCAAAGGTCACCCTGGATGGTTTCCCAAAACACTGGAAACCTTTTTGTGTGACTGAATCATTCATGTGAGCCCCACCTTCACCATCACCACCCCCATAACAAGTCGTCTCTACTGCATGACATTGAACCCCTGAGCGGCCCACACGGGGTCAGACTGCCCCCCTTCCCTCCTGTCATCTTTGAAATGTATCTTTGAGATATATCGTCCACATCCAGGTAGATGACCATTTTTTCTGTTGGTGCCATAAGTCTTAAACTATGTCCTGTGAGATGAAGAAAGGCAGAAGAATACCGGGGAGCACATGGGGGGGGGGGGGGGGTCCGGGAGAGGGGGGAACTATCTGTGCCTGAAGAAAAGGAAGTTCACAGCAGGTTTACAGGAAGAGACACAGGACAACAGGGGACACTGGTGTGTGTGTGTGTGTGTGTTGTGTGTGGTGTGTGTGTGTGTGTGTGTGTGTGTGTGTGTGTGTGTGTGTGTGTGTGTGTGTGTAAACAAATGTTGCTATTTTAGCCGTCCAGAACCTGTTATCGGGGGGGCTGTTTTACGAGTCAGCACAGCGTGGGAGTATTCCATTGTGTGTGTGCTAACCTTTACCCAAACATGGCACCGTGGGATAACTAAAGTGCACAGGAAGTGTTGCCCGACTCTCCCGCGCAATCAAAGAACGCCCCTCGGGCTCTTCCAAGACAAATAAACAAGTTATTTAGCCCAACACTAATGACACCGTGGTGCAAGCAGCACCCTAGGGAGACAGACACCCAAGATACCGTACATACAGCCCCCTCCACCTCCACAGATAAACACGCCGAGTGTTTGGGGTCTGGTTGTTTAGAGGAGAAGAGACGGGAGGAGAAAGATGGGAGACTCCTGCGGCCCTGCTAGCATTGTTTTTTTGTACTTGTATCTTTTTATTTTATCGGTCTGTTTATGGTGAGTGTGTGTCCCTACGCTGCCTCCCTCCCTCTCCGTCTCTCTCTGTCTGGCTCTTTCTCTCCCGGCAGACAGACTTAAATACAGCTGGGAGAGACACGCAGCATTACAGCTGCCTTTTTGGTTTCACTTCAGCTGGGCGGACAGGGCGCTCAACGCACTTTCCCAAATCCCCACTGCAGTAATATAGGGGAGGACGGACACACACACACACACACACACACACACACACACACACACACACACACACACACACACACACACACACACACACACACACACACACACACACACACACACACACACACACACACACACTCCCGCCCCCTTTCATACTTTCCAATCACACACACGCGCTACGTTTTCCTGCCACAGCAAATCCCACTGACACACACGGGAGGCAGTCAGGCAGACGGCGGGACGGTGAGTTTAGAGAGCAGCCAGAGCTGTGGAGCGCGAGGGCGACGAGGCGCGGGATTGGATGACACCAAGAGCCAGGCTGATACTAGCGAGATCCCGGGGATTACGTCCACTCTACTCCCCCACAACCAAAAAAGACAGAAGTCTGGAAACTTTTTTCCTGTTTTTTTTTTCTTTTTTTTTTTTTTTTGGGGGTTATTTTAACGCCATTTCGTTTTCCTTTCTTGTTTTATGTTGGACCTACTCTGTGAACATGGCAACCCACCGCCCGCGTGTTGTCATATAAGACATTCCTCAGTTCATCCCCTCGTTGATTCGCTTCACCCCTCAAACGCACAGAGACGCGCACACGGACACTTCCCCGTCTTTGAAGCCGGCCCCTGTGGGACGGCGTCGGGCCCCGCCCGGCGGGCCGACCCCAGCAGCGCCGCCATGTCCTGGGACTGTGGGCTGAGGTACATGTTCTCTGTCCCCACCGCCCTGCAGCTGGCCGGCGTGTGCGCACTCCGGGACGGCGGCGGCGGTGGCGGTGGCGGCGGTGGCGGCGGCGGCGTTCGCCGTGGAGGCGTTTGTGTCAACAGCGCTGGAGGAGGTGGAGGTGGAGGTGGTGGAGGAGGAGGAGGTGGAGGAGGAGGAGGAGGTGGTGGAGGCAGAGAGGAGCTGACTAGCCGGCTGGGGCTTGAGGCCGTACAGCGGCTTGCCAAGGACGGCTGTCGCCTCCTGCAGAACCACAACTACCGTCTGCCGGAGAGGAACCCCGCGGTGAGTGCGGCACGGGGGCCACACCGGGGGGGCAGGGGGATGGGTGCTGGGGGGGTCCAGTTTGATTCCCGCCTGGGACGCTTAGGCTAAGATTGTATGAAGGCTGCACAATTGATTGCATATTCGTTGAGATCGTGATTTTTTTGGGCTGGTGCAATAGTCAACGTGAAAAATTGCATTAAATGGATGAAATGTAAAAAATACAGGACTTGTTTGCCTTGTTGTTATTGTTTTCTAAATGCAGAAGGCCCCACAGAATATGTATTGGAGTGATCATCTGTGAATCGCAACGAATAACGGCCATCACAATGTCACGCAAAATGACGACAGTTAAACCTGTTGACATCATGGTGCAGCCCCAGGACGTGTGCAGGATACGCCCCGTGTTACAAGAGGCTTCGGGTCAAAGCCCACCAAGGCGTGTATAAATGACAAGCGTGTAATTCAAGGCCGTGTGGCGTTTTTTCAAAGCCTGCATCGTGTCCCCGCGTCACGCTGACGATGGAGTCTCATTGGACGTGTGTGAGCGTTCCATCACATGGCGTCACGGTGTGCGCTCCCATGACGTGGCGCTGGCTGTACCTGGTGGAATGGGGATTGAAACTCATGACCGCTACGTTAAGGCCTGCGTGTTTGTGTGAGTGTGCGTGTGTCATTGACTGCGTGCTGTGGTCTGTGGTTTATGTTGTCACCGTGGTCGTCCTTGAGCAGGTGCACACTCGCTAGGATTAAACGATGACATTATTTTAAATGCATTCCTTTTTCCCCCAAGAAGGCTTTTCCCCGTCTGTTGACGTCTTTGATGGCCTGGCCTCAACAGAAAACAAATAGAAACAAATGTGGTCCTTCATACGAACACACACTCTCCGCTCTGCCTCTCCCTCCCTCCGTCTCTCTCTAACACACATCCTAATGTAATTGTAACGGTCCATGCTTACACAAGGACCTGCTCTCACCAAAAGCTTTGGATTGTACCAACTGTAGTTCTCCAGCCACTTTAATGCGTGGGTTAATAGCAGCTTAGTGCAGTGTGATCTCATTCTCTGTATAAAGGCAGTCCAGTGGGCAGAATTGTCGGTGTTGTCATCTGTATGTTTGCGTGAGCGACCGTGGCAGAGGCTTATTAGTGTGTGTGTGTGTGTGTGTGTTTTTGTGTGTGCAGTGCATGTAGCCATGTGTGGTGGCAGAGTTGGCGGAGCACTGGGCTGGGAAATCACTCTCCACACACACCTTGGGGTGGGAAGCTGTGTGTGTGTGTGTGTGTGTGTGTGTGTGTGTGTGTGTGTGTGTGTGTGTGTGTGTGTGTGTGTGTGTGTGTGTGTGTGTGTGTGTGTGTGTGTGTGTGTGTGTGTGTGTGTGTGTGTACACTCCTGAGACAGTGTTTTTTACACCATGGTAAGATTTGCGAACCCTGTCTTCGTGTTGGTCATTGTTTCCATTTCAGAAATATGTTACTTTGACACAAATGACAGGAAAACATGGCGATACAAAGGCACTGCCAGCAATTGTCCTCCCAACAATCAACATTCAGCCCCCCCCGATTGAATCTGTTAAAATGTATTCTGTCATGTTTTATTTTCCAATTTCATTTTTGATAAGCTCTCGAAAGCCTCTGCAGTCTGTTTCCATAGCGATGCTGCTTCTGTAAGAGATTTACCTCGGATAGACGCAAGGGGATAGACGCTCACACACAGGAATGCACATGCACACAATTCACATTTGATTTGATTCAGCAACAGGGATGGACTGTTTGCAGGCCATCCAGTATTAATCCATACAAGGAGATTATACAAGGTCACACCATGACACACACACACACACACACACACACACACACACACACACACACACACACACACACACACACACACACACACACACACACACACACACACACACACACACACACACACACACACACACACACACACACACACACACACACACAGTGTGTACCACAAATAATGACAGGACCTCAAAATTTAATATCTCACATTTTTAAACCTCTTAGCGAAGCTTGTAAGGGTGTTGTGTTTTGACCGGTTCCTTCCAGGAATCCTGAACATATATGTTAACACGCACGCACACGAACACGCACACTGGTATGGTAGGAACAGGAAGGAAACAAAGAGTGTTTCCTCTTGGTTTTCTATGAGCACCACCTTTCCTCTCTTACGTCAGTGTGTGTGTGTGTGTGTGTGTGTGTGTGTGTGTGTGTGTGTGTTGGAAGGGGGTCATAGGACACTGGGATCTGGACGGTGACTCGCTGGAACATTGTGTGTGTGTGTGTGTGTGTGTGTGTGTGTGTGTGTGGTGTGTGTGTGTGTGTGTGTGTGTGTGTGTGTGTGTGTGTGTGTGTGTGTGGTGGGAAGGGTGGAGGAGAGAGGAAGGATAGATTGATGAACAGATGGGAGGGACATGACGACAAGTGGAAGGAAGACGGACACAGCTGCTAACTCAAAGCAGAACCACAAAGTTCACACCTCTCATTCTCTCTGTCGTCTTTAACGCCTTTCGTTTTGGATTTTCCTGCCTTGTTTGTTTCTTTTCCTTTCTCCCTTTCTTTCCTTTCTTTTCTTTTATTCTTTCTCTTCTTGCTATCTTTCCTTCTTTGCTCTTTGTACTTTTTCTGTCTTTTCCTTTTGCTTTCTGTTTCTCCTTATATAACCCAGACAAACGCGCGTGTGTGATTGTCTGTCCGCGTGTGTTTATGTGTGTGTGTGTGTGTGTGTTTATGTGTGTGTGTGCGCGCGCGCGCCTTGTACTCTTTGGTGGAAGTGTGTTTGCCTCAGGCCGATGAATACATTGAATTATTATACACATATTTGCTTAGCCCAGCATACATAATGTTGACTTGTTGTATGCAGTCTACATGCCTTGGTTTTTTTCTGTGATTTCTTTTTTGTCTGTTTCGGTGTTCATGTTTTTCTCTGTGCCTGATGTCAACATTTGGCACTGGTGTTTATCTTGGAGGCTACACAGATACTGTGAGCCTATCAGGGATCTAGCACATGTTCTCCCCATGGCAGGGAGCTGTGTTGTGGGTATGTTTTTGCAGTGGTGGTGGTGGTGGTGCTTGAGTTGCATAATGGGTCTGATAACCCATCTTGGTCCACTGGTGTTTTGTCTGGGGGTCTGGGAAAGGAGGGGTCTGCGAGGGAACACAGACACGCCATAGATGGACTGCAGCCGACCTGATCCACTTCAAAAGACACACACACACATATATATATGTATATATATATATATATATATATATATATATATATATATATATATATATATATATATATATATATATATATATATATATATATATATAATATATATAATATATACATACATACATAAATATATATAATATATATATATATACAGAGTTTCACATGCTTCTTTAACACATTACTTGGGTCTGTTTAGTCTCTTTTACTGTCCCGTATAAAATAATTCCACTATGAATCACGTTAAAACATGTTTACTGTAAGCGTAGCACTAGGCAGTGCATTGTGGGTAGTTACACTGAAATATTGCGTTGTATAGCTTGTTAAGCCCTCATTGTTTGAATCACAAAGCCTGCAAAGGTCAAAAAAATAAATAAATCGGATCCGGTGTAAGTTTCCCTCGGTAGCGAAAAAGAAAGGGCTTCCCTGGTCCCCACAGTCAGCGCTTAAATGTCAAGGCCTGATGAGCACAAGTCAACCCCTGGATACACAGAAGCATCTCTTCCCTTGCTCAGATTAACCCTCAGAGTTTGACCATCTATGATTAAATCAGAATAAGGCAGAGTTTTACAGCTGCGGGTTTACCCATCCTGGGTGGTTTGTTTGGATTAGGGGAAGAATGTCGGGATTTCTATTAGTCGCTAAATGACTGCGCCTCACCTTGCCCCAACAAGCAGGAGGGCCAACCGCAATATGTTGGGAGACTTTTAATTTGAAAGGGTTTGAGATGAAAGATGGAGGAAGCCTCCTCAGAACGAGAAGATTTCATTCAGTGTTTTCATGTCTGGCTTGTGAAGAGTTAATCTATGGAATAAATGGCTGTTCTTTAAAGATCTCCTATTATACTACCTTTCTGGTCTTCATTTCTTATAATGACTCCTATAGAGCAACCTGACATGAATCACAGCACATGAACTGTCGATTTTCGGGAAACTCTTCCTCTCATCTGGGCGCTTTCAGCGTTCTCTTTAACTCTCGGCTTCGTCCTCCTCCGCCCCCTTGCCCCACCTCCTGCCAACCCCACTCCGTTGTGATTGGTTACCTTCCGGAAAAGCATGTTGCAGCATTACCATATATGGAAAGTCCGGATTGTTCTACATAGATAAATCCCGGTAATTTGAACAAGTGAATTGCGACCGGCGTCGCGTTCTGCGCTCTGCACAGCCACCCCAGACGGTCAGATATGACTATAAATCATTATAACGTTTATAGGTCCTAAAAGTCTAGAAAGTATAATAGGTGCTCTTTAAGGGTCCAACCGTAGTTCATGTTATTGCTAGGATATTTATTTTAGGATGCAAAACATTCCGAAATCTGATATTATCTGTGGATATATGTATACATATACAGCCTCTATATATTTATTTAGCTTTTTTTCAGAAAATAATTAACACATTTTAAATATGCTACACTGTTTTTAAGAACACAATCAAATGTATTCATAAAAAATATCAAAAAGGTTAAATACTAAATAAACTTAAATGAATTGGTTTGAACAGATTCAACAATGAACTTAAATTACAGTATAAACAATTCTTTGAAGTACAACAAGAAACCGGCTGATTGTTTTCTCTGAATTTGAAGTCCTTTCAACTTCACAGCATTTGAGGAACAGGCAAAAAAAAGCCCAAAAAGTTTAAAGTTACGACTAATGTCGAGTGTGTTTTCCACCTGCTATAGAACCCACCGCCCGACCTAGTGCAGCACAGTGTGCCCCAACCCCATCACGGGTGGAGGAGTGAGGCCACGGCCACCAGGGCCATGTGGCCGCCACCACGACACGGGGCTCATCAGGAAAACCCCTTTTTGTTCCAACTGGTTCTAAAGCGACAATCTTGTCGGATCGAAGGAAGACGTACTTGGAGTGTTCTACGCGAGGAGTTTACCTTCGACTTTTCATCGGGATTTGATCCACTTTTGGGATTAAGATAACGAGATGGTTCCAATCCCTGGATTTTGAGAAGCGGTAGCAAAGTCTTATGTGAGGAGGACTCAAAGAGAGGATTGCTCTTCGACTGACTTTGGGGAGGGACGAGAATACGTACACCTTCATTTAGATTGGGCTCTGTCTGACCACAGCAGTCCACCGAGGTATGCCTAGCTGGAAATAACACAAACCACCTTTTAATGTCATTTGACGTGCTCCCAAGCGTTGAAAGCCACTGGTCTTGATTGGGGCTTTAGTGGGTGGTGTGTCCACTGAGAGCGCTCCCACCAGCGCTGCCATCCAGCTCTGCAGTAACCCTCCAAGCGCCAAACCTTTATCCATGACCACTCATTAAGTCCCAGAACAACACCTAAAATCTAATATGAGGCTGTGTGTGGTCCTTTCTACCGTACAAAGCTGTCCTTCACGGCGCTCTGTCGCTCGTTGAAGCTCTGCCGTTACAGAGTGGTACCTGGACCCAGAGTGGCTCTATTGACATCTGATTTTCTCCACACAGCCCTTACTTGTGATCGGGTCGTTTTTCTTTTTGAAGCGGTATTCAAATAAAACGTTGTTTTGCCCAAACTGTTTCAGAAATGTAGTGGGAAAAATCCACGACATCAATTCGGCTAAATGTCTGCGTCGCCACAACCCCCCCTCGCCAGACTGTAGCTGAGAGGGTGGCACTGTGAAGGAACAGGGCAGGGCAGGACCACCGCCTGTAGATGACTTGGTTTCATACGTGCTCTTTAAGGAGTCTATCAGCCCTTTAGCCCATTTTCACCAATACCAATAGAACTGTGGAACCCAAATATCAGCCAATATGATTGGCTAACCGATGCATCAGTCGGGACCTACTGTCATTGGAGTAACAAAAAAAAAAAAAAAAAGAAATAGTGATTTCGATTCGGAGAATCACTGACAGATAACTCCAACCTCTACTTACGTGCACACACACACCACACACACACACACACACACACACACACACACACACACACACACACACACACACACACACACACACACACACACACACACACACACACACACACACACACACCAACCAAAGGCCTAATGGCTAGAGACGAAAAAGGATTCACCTGAATTGAACACCTGCACATCATCAGAGCATGTTTACACACTCGGCGGGGTCTCATGCATCCATTTCGTTGGGGCTTTGCTTGCCCAAGGCTCATTCTCATGTCTCACTGGTATCCCAGTTTCCAGTTTATAAAAATGTGGCTGAAAATAACTGCTGGATGGTTTGTTATCAATTGAGCGTGCTATTCCTCAATTCTTTTCCTGCGATTATGTTGTTATTGTCCTTCAAACTATCAAAATCGATTTATTTTTTTTGTGTGTGTGTGTTCAGATGTACAGGCCTGTCTTCAAGGTGATGAACTTCCTGTTTATGCTGTCAGTGACTGACAGTTCAGGGGGTTAGGAGCAGGTGCACAAAATAGATCTCTTCATCTCTTCTCTGATGGGATTCCTCTTTCATCATCTGATCGCTCCAGCCTTCCCTCCGTTTCTATCTCCCCATCTGTGTGTGTGTGTGTCCTCTCTGTCTGTGTATTAATCCTTTCTTACAGAGTTCCTGCTCTTTCTCCATTCAACTCGTCTGTGTGTGTGTGTGTCTGTGTGTGTGTGTGTCTGTGTGTGCAAGCTGGATCTGGTCCATGGATTCCCTTTTCGCATGTGATAGTCTAACTGCATTCCTATGCATTAAAAATCTGGCGTTTGTGTTCAAAGCTCATACGCTGACACACCCAACGGCACAGAGCTCTCCGTCACTGTGCTCAGCCAGCAGCAGGCTCTGCTGCGCGTGGGGCATTAAGCGTGCAGGATACCGCCCTCTGGATGCTAGTAATGATATTGTTGAGACCTGTGGTTAGGAGTAATTATAATGATCGGATACACCTTTAAGTTGTTGTTTTGGTGTTTAGATGGAAGTATACCTGCCCCTCGAAATCACCCTTCTGTTGAGGTGTTTCTTAGTATGTTTGTCAGTTGAAGAGCGTCTATTATGCCTTTTCGACTTCATGACCTATAAACGTTGTTAATGATTTTACAGTCATGTTTAACCATGCTAAAGTGTCAAATAATGACGCACATGCATTAAGACGTATATACCCTGCTGACCGTCTGGGGTGGCTGTGCTGAGCGCTAAACACTAGGGGACGCCGGTCGTGATTCAAATCACCGGGGTTTATCTACGTAGAACAATCCGGAATTTTCCATATATGGTAATGCTGCTACCTGCTCTTCCGGACGGCAACCAATCACAACGGAGTGGGGGGTAGGGGGGGGGGGGGGGGTCGAGTGTTTGCAGAGAATGCAGTTTCCCGATAAATCAACATTGTTTTTTGTGCTGTGATTCATGTCAGGTTGCTCTATAGGAGTCATTAATAAGAAATGATGACCAGAAAAGTAGTATAATAGGAGCTCTTTAACGAAACGGTCTCTCTGTGTCTCTCTGTGTCTCTCTGTCTGTCTGTCTGTCCCTCAGGAGGCGGTGGGGAGGGTGTGTCTGAAGGAGAGGGGGCGGGACGTCCTGGTGCTGCAGAGGGTATCGTCAACGGTTACGTCCCCGTCTGACCGCCCCTCTCCCACCTCCTCAGGGGGCGGGGCAAGGGAGGAGGACGGTGACAGGAGGTGAGCCCGCCTAGCGCCTCCAGTCTGCCAATTGTCTCCAGTCCCCCCCCCCACACACAACTATTCACTCTCACACACACACACACACACTCCCTTATCATACTATCACACACACGCAAAACAAGAAAAGCATAAATTATCCTGTCACGTCCCGATTGTGCCCATGCGTGTGTTTTCAGTTGAAAGAGAGAGAGAGAGAGAGAGAGAGAGAGAGAGAGAGAGAGAGAGAGAGAGAGAGAGAGAGAGAGAGAGAGAGAGAGAGAGAGAGAGAGAGAGAGGAGAGAGAGAGAGAGAGAGAGAGAGAGAGAGAGAGAGAGAGAGAGAGAGAGAGAGAGAGAGAGAGAGAGAGAGAGAGAGGAGACAATGTGCGCCCGGCTCTGGTCGAGTGAAGAGGGAGAATCGTTTTCTTGTTTCCCAGCAGAAACCAAGATGCCGGCCCTGCTGTTGGCCCTGCTGCTTAAAGGGTTTCCAGTGTGTGCTTAAATGATTGTTCAGTGTATTCTAGCACACGTGCCCCTGCACACAGACCAGGGATGTGTTCTGCACATTCCCTTTAAAGTGGCATGTCCATGTGTTATTTGTGTGTGTGTGTGTGTTTGTTTGGGCGGGTTTGTTTTCGTGTGCTGCTGTGCCGCGAGCACCATAGAGGGAGTGTCACTGACAAGGAAGTTAAGCAGGGTGTGTGTGTGTGTGTGTGGTTGTGTTGTATCGTCAGTAACATCCAGTTCTGTCGCTGCGTTTGGCGCTGTCACGGAGTCAGACTTTTAGCTGCGCCGGAGACGAACTGACATACGAGACGCCCCTACCTCAACTTGGTTAACGCTGGGATGTAGATGTGGGGGTGGTGGGTGGTGGGTGGGGGAGCACTGGGCTCGGGCCCCGGGGGTGGGGGGTGGGGGGGGTAGTAAAGCGTCATGAAGCAGAGCAGCCGGCCGGCCACGCTCGCCGAGGCGGAGGCGGTGGATCACATCGACGATGATGACGACACTGACGATGATGATGACAGTGATGGCAATGAGGATGAGGATGATGACCATGAAGGGGAGGAAGGGGGCATCGACGGTTCTTCAGCGTTGCCCACCTTCGACGTCCCCTACCTGCGCTTCATCGACGAGGAGGAGGTGGACGATTTTGGGGGAGAGGGCAGGAGCGACTGCGGCGTTGGCGTAGGCGGTGGCGGTGGTTGGCCTTTGGCTGATGAGTGCTGTGGCGGTGCTTCACCCTGCAGGTATGTAGTGGTGTCCGGGACGCCCCTGAAGATCCTGGAGCACCTGCTGAGCGACCTGCGGCTGGATGAGGAGCGAGGGGCACCCGAGAGCCGGGACAGCGGTGAGTGACACACACCACGCACACGCGCACACATGCCAACATGACCACCATGACCACCCTCCCTCATAAAAACACTCACGCAAAAAAATAATAAACACTCGAGACAAATGTAGGTTGTGTGTACATTTGCAAAGCCCATGGTCTGAACTGTTTCTCCGAACACACATCCATGAACGGGACGCTCTTCTGGAAAGAGTATTCCTGCATCCTGATGCCCCTCGTATGAGTGGCTATGGACAAAGAGCCCATGGTCTGAACTGTGTTATTCTCCTCGAACCGAACACACATCCATGAGAACGGGACGCTCTTCTGGAAAGAGTATTCCTGCATCCTGATGCCCCTCGTATGAGTGGCTATGGACAGAGAGGAGGGGGGGGGGGGTTGAGGACTTATGGGAATGGGAGTGTGTGTGTGTGTGTGAAGTCATGTGGGGGATAAGCGGCGCCCTCTCTCTTAATGGCTGACCACAGCCGTCTGTGAACCATGCGTCCCCTGATCTGCTGATCCACTGACTCCCAGGAATGTCTCCTCCTGTGCAGCGCTTCATGTTCCTGCAGAGCCCTGAGCCGTCGTGTTTCCTTCCATTCATCCCCCCCCCCCCCCCACACCCCCAACCCCACACCCCTACCGTGTACACGAAAAGCTCTGTACCGAGAGCATCACTGCCCGTGTTGAACTGTGTGCATGCACCTACATGTGTCTGCAGGGTTGACAAGAGTGTATAGTGGGACATTTGCATTCATGCATATATATTATTAACTCACAGACGAGAGCTAATAGCTAGGTGTGTGTGTGTGTGTGTGTGTGTGTGTGTGTGTGTGTGTGTGTGTGTGTGTGTGTGTGTGTGTGTGTGTGTGTGTGTGTGTGTGTGTGTGTGTGTGTGTGTGTGTGTGTGCTGGTCTGTGAGCGTTTAGTCGGGACAGGCAGGAAAACATGCGGGGCGTTAAGAGCTTTAAGTTCCTCTAATGAGGAGCAGGGAGGCTTCCCTGGGGCTGCCCAGACCTGCCCGCCGGTACGAGCACACCTCCTACATCAAACAGGGCTACACACACCCCACCCCACCCACCCCCCGCTCCGCTTTGTCAATGAGTTCAGTGTTCTCGGGTTAACCAGGGAGGCGTTCTGCCAGTTGGCTCACTTCCTTACTCGCTCGACGAACAAAAATGAAATCACAGCGGGGGATAAAGCGAGTTTGCAAGTTTGATCGCCGTTGTCTGCACTTCTAAGCGTGTCTGCATATTAATAACCGTGTGTGCGGGCCCTCTGGGGATGTGCGGTAAATCAGCGTGCCGTTTTAACCGGGGGTTAGCTGTACTGCATGTTGAACAGGAAGAAGAGAGAGAGAGATCAGGAGTGGGAGAGAGAGAGACCATGGAGAGATTAAACACCCTCATCCAACCTATCCCCTATTCTCCATCGCTGCTCCCAACACTCAACAGTGGACCAAAACCCAGCCCACCGCTGATTACTATGATTAGTTTAGCCGCCGTAACCTCACCATGAGCCGAGTTCCTCTCGCACTCTCTCAACTCTATATCACTAGTGATACAGTCTCCAAGGTCACACCACTATGTGTTATTCATCAGGGAGAGAGGGAGAGAGGGGGAGAGGGAGAGAGGGGGAGAGGGAGAGAGGGAGAGCACGTGAGCGCGTCTGACTTTGTGCGTGCCGCCCGACTGGCGGACACAGAGGGCGAGCTGTTGAAGATGAAATGGATGTTTATTATGATGGAGGTGAGGGAGGAGATGGGAGGGAGGAGGAGAGGAGAGGGAGAGAGAAGAGAGAGAGAGGAAATTGGAGGGGAGAGGGAGGAGGGGAGGAAGGAGAGGGAGGGGAGGAAAGAGGGGAGGAGAGACGAGAGGGAGAGAGGATGGAGAGAGGAGGAAGGATGGGAGGGGCGGGGAGAGAGGGAAGGGAAGTTGGGAGAGGAGAGGAGAGAGGAGTATAGGGAGGAAAGGAGGGAGGAGGTGGGAGGAGAGCAGAGGGGGAGGACTGAAGGAGCAAAAGAAGAAAACGGGCAGAAAGGCGAGGATGTGGGAGGTCAAAATGAAATGAGAGGCGGTTGAGTTGGAGAGAAAACGAGTTCTCTCGTGATGGGAGAGCAGGAGGGGGAGCTGGAGGGAGAGAGGGAGCCTTGAAGCATCACAATAGGAATGAGAGTCAGAGAAGGGAAGGATGCCTAGCTTGCGACGGGGAGCTAGTGAGCAAAGGGGCCAGTGGGTTGTGAGCACGGGCCCCTCAGCCTTTGGGAGCAAAAGCAGTGTTTTCTCCTCTCGCTAAAGAGGAGATGGTTAATCTATTATTGATGGCTGGGTCGCTGCTCGCTCATGTATAATTGATTCCCCTTGCATCCCCTGCCCAGGAGATCCATATTTGGGTCACATGTTTTCCCGGAGAAAGAAAGATAAAAAGTGGGATTGTGACTGCTCCGGGTTTCCCCGCGCACCCCCCCCACCCCCCCTTACTAACAATGGCTCATTACCCATCTGCCTCAGGGCTGTTTATATTTGGTTCTAACCCATTGACCACCTGCTGAGCACTAGACGCCTGCACACGAACAAGCACAGTGGCAGACAACAAGGCAAGGCAACTCTCGCGCTCATTAACATGTACTTCTTGTACAACTTTCATAACTAGTGCGATGAGCAGGGTCTTAATGTCTATCTAAAGTGTGTAAAATTAGTCTTGGTTCGACATGGGGAAACACAGTGATTTCATTGGTCGGCTGTGGTATTGCTTTTTAACTCCCTTGCCTATTTCTCGATTCCAGTTTTGTCAAGGCGGTTTAATTAATTGTATGTAATGTGATGGGGGCGGGGGGGGGGGCGGGGTTCAGGATAGCACAGTAGTTGCTATTTCCCCTCCCCCACCCAAAGGTCCTGGGTTCAATTCCCAGTGACTGCCTGTTGGTTTCCTTGAGCAAGAGGCCTCAACCTATCCTGGGTAGCCCCGCCCATTCTTCTGGCGAATTGAGTTTGCCCTTTGGTCTGGAGAAGTGCTGCTTCCGATACGTTTTTGCGGGTGCCAATCAAAAAGCCGGCTTTTCCCATTGGCGCGCTATTGGCTGGTTTAACAAAATGACGACAGGGAAGCGACGGCAAGCAGCCAATCGCGTACAGAGTCAGTTCAACTAGGCCCGTTGATCAAGCCTCTTGTGCTGAAGAAAATGACGGCAGCTTCCCCCAGACCAACGTGCAATCTATGATTGGCTTGGTCTGATAATAGCCAGGCTAGCCTCAACCCCTACCTGCCTCTTTACTGACCTGAATATGGTAAATGATAAATGGACCGCATTTATACAGCGCTCTTATAACCGGTGGCCACTCATACCACTTTACAATTATTCCCTACCATCTACCCATTCATATACACATACACAGTTGGGGTTCGATGTCTTGCTCAGGGACACCTCGACACTTGAACTAGCAACCTCCCGATTGCCAGTTAACCTCTCAACATCCTGACCCAATGCCGCCCTTATATATATGTTATAATAATATCTCTCTGTATTAATTTGCTGGTGTACATCTGAGAAAACCACTCATGATTAGCCATGCTAAGAATGGATGCCCTCACTCAGTTTAATGACTCGTTGGATAAAAGCCTCTAACATCAGCCACCTGCTTTAGCCGTCCTTCATGTGTTTTGGCTTCCTGTGTTCCAGAGGTGCTGCTGGATGACTTCCTGCTGACGTACCTGGTCTTCATGTCCACCAGCGACCTCTGCCAGGCGCTGCTTGGCCAATATCCTTAACCACGCAGAAAACCCAGAAAGACGAACGCACACGCACACATCCGCACACGCACTCACACTCACTCACCCGCACGAATGCACGCACGCACGGGCACTCACACGTGGCACATATATACACACCCAACACACACACACACACACACACACACACACACACACACACACACACACACACACACACACACACACACACACACACACACACACACACACACACACACACACACACACACACACACACACACACACACACACACACACATACACACATACAGTATATATATATATATACATACATATATATATACACACACACACACACACACACACACACACACACACACACACACACACACACACACACACACACAGTATATATATATATACATACATATATATACACACACACACACACACACACACACACACACACACACACACACACACACACACACACCCCATCAACTCCCCTTCTTCAAACCACCTGCTGCTCTGCTGCCTCCTTGACTGGTCTCACCTACAGCAGTGTGCGCTGCAGGGGTCAGGAGGAAGGGAAGGACGCCCTCTTCAGGAAGCGCAAGGTACTGCAGCTGGTGTCTCACTGGAGCCGGCTAAACAAGGACTTCCTCCGGGACGAGGAGCATGTCAAGGGCTTCATGAAGGTAACAGCCCAGGTTGTCGCCACGTGCCTCGTTAGGGGATGAATGTGACGATGATATGATCTGTTCTGGTGAATAATTAATTTGATGCCCCTTAGCAGACAGCGTGATGATGATGGAGTTGGGTCTGTCTGCGTCCTGCAAGATGGAGGCGTAACTTGTAGTCGGAGGCTTGTCTAGTACTTTTCTAAATCGCGGAAGTGATCTGTATGTAGCAGTGGTGCGCGGGTACATAAATGACCGGTAATAAATGACTGGTAAATTTACTTACCGTCATGAATATCGGAAGACCCGACTTCAATGAAGATCTCGTGTGAACCGTGATTTACAACGCTTTTTGTTTACCGCGAAAAGAGAAAGATCTCGCGTGGACCGCGATTTAGAAAAGAACAAGTTACGCCTCCTAGTGCAAGTTACGCCTCCGTCTTGCAGGACGCAGACAGATACTATTGTGATGATGAGCGTGGCTCTGTCAGGAGAGCGTGCAATACGCTATACGCTTGCGTTACGTGGTTCATAGCGTCGCTTATCCCCCCCCAAACCCCCCACGTTGACGGAGATCCCTAAGGGAGGAGTCCGATTGGACGTCGACTGCGTCCAATGAGGTGATAGACCTGGAGGTTTGAAGGTAGCGGAGCTGGGTCGGACCACGTCGCCTCTAACCGATCGCGTGGGAGGTTGATTCCGATGGAGGCTCTCTGACCGCCGGTGTTCGCGAAGGTTCCTAAAGCCCCGAGGTGGACGGGCTCCGTCATTGTTGCCCACAGCAACAGATCCGTTTGTCTCAGTGGTTCTCGGCGCCCTCACATCATCCCGATGCCTGAATTGACGGGGAGGAATAAGGCGACACGTATCATCATTCATCTTTTATCATTGTTCTTCCTCTGAGCCAGACGTTTAATTACTGACCGTCAAACGTCTCTTCTGCAGCTCTAGCTCTAGCTCTCTCTCTCTCTCTCTCTCTCTCTCTCTCTCTCTCTCTCTCTCTCTCTCTCTCTCTCTCTCTCTCTCTCTCTCTCTCTCTCTCTCTCTCTCTCTCTCTCTCTCTCTCTCTCTCTCTCTCTCTCTCTCTCTCTCTCTCTCTCTCTCTCTCTCTCTCTCTCCCTCCCTCCTTTTTTTTTTTATTGGCTCTGCTGTCATGTCCAATGAGAAGGAACTGAACCAAGGTCTTTCAGGCCTTCATAGGGTCACTCAACAGCCTTGCATCCCTCTCACTCTGAATGACTGGCCGTTCAAAGACAGCCTCCTTCTCTCTCTCACACTGACTGACTGACTGACTGACTGACTGACTCTTCAAAGGCAGCCTCCTTCTCTCTCTCTCACACTGACTGACTGGCTGACTGACTGACTGACTGACTCTTCAAAGACAGCCTCCTTCTCTCTCTCTCACACTGACTGACTGACTGACTGACTGACTCTTCAAAGATAGCCTCCTTCTCTCTCTCTCACACTGACTGACTGACTGACTGACTGACTGACTGACTGACTCTTCAAAGACAGCCTCCTTCTCTCTCTCTCACACTGACTGACTGACTGACTGACTCTTCAAAGACAGCCTCCTTCTCTCTCTCTCACACTGACTGGCTGGCTGGCTGACTGGCTGACTGACTGACTGACTGACTCTTCAAAGGCAGCCTCCTTCTCTCTCTCTCACACTGACTGACTGACTGACTGACTCTTCAAAGGCAGCCTCCATCTCTCTCTCTCACACTGACTGACTGACTGACTGGCTGACTTTTCTAAGGCAGCCTCCTCATCTCTCTCTCACACTGACTGACTGACTTTTCAAAGGCAGCCTCCTTCTCTCTCTCACACTGACTGACTGACTGACTGACTGACTGGCTGACTCTTCAAAGGCAGCCTCCTCATCTCTCTTTCTTCCGTCCCCTTTCTTTACACATGACTGCGTCAGTCGGATATTGAGTCCTTGTGACAACCAAGAGCCCAAACACATGAGCGTGCACGTGCACACATGAGCGTGCACGTGCACACACGAGCGTGCGCGTGTCGTGCAAACTCTAATGATGCTCCACTCCTTGCTCTGCTGCGCGGGTCGCCATGTGAGGGTTGGCATTGGGTATCGCCAAGTGTGTAACCCAGGTGATGGTTGCCTAGTAACAGATGGACGGGGGATGGGGACCGGGAGCCTCAGTGGGTCAATGACGGTGATAAGCTGTGTGTGCGTGCGTGTGTGTGTGTGTGTGTTGGATCTGACAAATAGCCACACTCGTATCCTCTCACAGTTATGTCATCACCTTCCTTCAGTCATTCTGATTAGATTTTTCTTTGGCGCATAAGCCCAAAGACATAGCTGCACACAAAGACACACAGCACTCCGCGTGTGTTGGCTGCGGGGTGGATTATACGTGTCGCCTTATTCCTCCCCGTCAATTCACTCGGGCTGGTTAACACTGGTCTACAGTGGTCTGCCTTCCCTCTCCTTGAACCATCCCTCCCTACTCTGAATCGTTCCCCCGAAAAACAATGAACCGTCCAACGTTTCAGATGGTCATGTGTCCAGTGTGGATGGCATGGAGTGAAACATGTCCTTTCCACCATGGTGGATATCAATCTGTGGCCACAGCAGGGACTCGATGACGAGGCATTAAAAAGGCCCTCGCATCAAACTGGTTAGAAGTGGTCCGGTCTGGCTCTGCCAGGGGCGCCTGGCGTTACCAGGCCCAGAGCCAAGGGTTTCCATCGGGGCGGCCCGAACCAAGAATGGATGCAGCCGTTGGTATTCTTCCATGCATCGGATAAGAAAAGCATCCACCAAAATACACACCAACGTGGAAATACAGATAGAATATCTGTGCATAGATGTGAATATGTGTGCGGATGCACCCACCAGTTTTGGTGGGTTCTAAAATACACACCAATACACGTGGTTCTCTTAAAAAAAAAAAAGGCCTAAAAAGGCCAACATTTTTAAAGGCATTACTGAAAGGCTTCAGGTCAACAGCTGAACCGTAGTGCCATCTGTAATCTGTAGCATGGTATTTATTAATGTATTGATATTAATGTGTGTGTGTGTGTGTGTGTGTGTGTGTGTGTGTGTGTGTGTGTGTGTGTGTGTGTGTGTGTGTGTGTGTGTGTGTGTGTGTGTGTGTGTGTGTGTGTGTGTCTAGACTCTGTACAGGTGTGTGTTAGAGGACCTCTATGAGTTCCCCACTCTGGAGAAAGACCTGAAGGAGTTCCAGAAGCTGCTGCGCCGCAGACAGTGAGTGTGTTTCATGATAATATTGTGTGTGTGTGTGTGTGTGAGATTGTTATTTTGTGTGTGATTATTTAGCAAATGTTAATATTGAGTTGTGTGATTAAAAGGGTGATTGATATTGTATATGTGTGCAAGAATCTTGCTGTTTACAAGTGTGATTGATTTTGTGGACTGCATGTGTGTCTGTAGATATTGTGGGAGTGGTGCAGTGGCTCATGTTTCATATGGTGTGTGTGTGTGTGTGTGTGTGTGTGTGTGTGTGTGTGTGTGTGTGTGTGTGTGTGTGTGTGTGTGTGTGTGTGTGTGTGTGTGTGTGTGTGTGTGTGTGTGTGTGTGTTTTTTACAGCACGGTGGATGACTGCCCTCCATCTCAGAAGGTGAGTGATATTTACACAATGCCATCCAGACTTAAACACTTTTTAAGTGATGTATCATCTATTAAGATCTATCGATAATTTTCATGGAAACTGTAACATTAGATGATTGAAAATGTTTCTCTCTCTCCCTCTCTCTGTCTCTGTCTGTCTGTCTGTCTGTCTGTCTGTCTGTCTGTCTCTGTCTCTGTCTCTGTCTCTGTCTCTGTCTCTGTCTCTCTGTCTTCTGTTCTGTCTGTCTCTGTCTCTCTCTCTGTCTCTGTCTCTGTCTCTCTCTCTCTCTCTCTCTCTCTCAGACTAAGGCGCTACACCAGCAGTTGAGTTTGAAGGAGAACTGTGTGCAGATCAGAAGCCCAAAGAGTGAACACAGAGAAGGTGAGAGGCAGGGAGGCCACCACACGCTAACTATAAACCCTCCTATCTCGCCCGCTTTCGGTCTCTATTTCTCTCTAGAAAATATATAAACTTAAAGTAAAGAAATTTGTGTTTGGTAGATAATTTCTCTGTATTTAGTTCCCTTTCAAATGGTGCCCCATTCGTAAGGAACATGCATTTGTGGGATGAGCAGTAGCGCTGAGTATGTGAATTGATGCCCATGAAAGATTTGCCAAATCTTTTCTGCCATTGCCAAACAGGTTATTTTGCTGCTGCTATTGACACTTGTTTTGAGCTGCTGGTACCCCCAGGTGCTGCCAATCAGGTGTCTGATTGGCGGTACCCCCAGGTGCTGCCAATCAGGTGTCTGATTGGCAGCACCTGTGAGCATGGGCCCTACTACTGTAGGTACAGCTACAGTCAGTAAGTGTCTGCTCCAAGAATCGGCATGCCGCGTTTGACTGATCTGGATAGGGCCCTTGCGATAGGGCAACTTCAAGCTGGTGTTCCACAAAACCAAGTTTTATGGCATTATTTGGAGTGAGCCCTAATACCCTCTCCAAACTGAAGGCCAAGTACCATATAACGGGGGATGTCAAAGACAGGCCGCGAAGTGGGTGTCCTAAGAAGACGGCGCCCAATGAAGACCATTTCATCACCCTGTCAGCCGTAGGCTGTCTTCTACAGATTTGCAGTCAAGGTTTGCAGGACGATATGGCCGACGGCTCTCTGCCCAGACTATCCACAACAGACTACACGCAGCCACTTTCCGGTCTCATAGGGCTGCCAGGAGTCCTGCAATGACTGCCCTTCACCGTCAGGCCCGTTTGCGCTGGTGTCTGCAACAAGTGCACTGGAACCTGAACATGTGGAGGAACGTTGTGTTCAGTGATGAGTCCAGACCAGCATGAAGGAGGTGCCAGGCTATTGTGGCTTCCACACGCTACTGAGGCTCCTGTTTGTGAAATTAGTAAATTGTTAAATTGCCAATGTGTCTTGTTTCTTCAAACTTCAATCATCCAATCCACCAAACACCAAACGGGTCAATGGCAGAATAAGCTGTTTGGCAGTGGCAGAGAAGGTTTGGCAAATTTTTCATGGGCGCAACCCGCATACTCAGCTCTGCTGCTCATCCCACAAGGGCATGTTCCTTACAAATGGGGCATCATTTGAAAGAGAACTATACAGGCTTTCCAACGGTATAAGATTTATTGCCATAAAGCATTGTTACAACAAAGAAATAATCAACCAAACACAAATTTACTTACTTTTTGTGTTAAGTTTATATATTTTCATAGGTTTGACCAGTCTGGCCCAGCAGCATGTTTAATTATCTTTTATTATTATAAATTAAAGACGACTTAATGCTAATGAAACAGTTAACCAGCTGAACCATCTCTTGAGAAAAATACAGTATTGTAGCGTTTAAAGCGTTGGGAAATGACGACTGGGCTGCAACCGGAAAACCTTAAAATGTATTATCAGCTAAAAGAATTGTGTGCTGTGACATCACCGTGAACGTACACACGGACGCACAATAGACAAGGACTCACCCAAGCATTTAAACAACTGTTGTGCTTTCAGTCAGCCATCTTAAAGAGTGTTTTTCTAAGACTATATTGACCATCCAAACACACTCCCATCATTTAAACAGGCCCCAAAACCAACCTTTTACAACATAACATCCCTCCCTTCTCCCCCTTCTTCCTTTCAAGTATTCCTAGTTTTTTCTACCTATTTTAGCTGTTTAGATAACAATTTTATTTTTTTATCTTTTTACTTATTTATACGTTCTAATTAAATTATTACATTTTGTGTTCACTCTGTAAAAGTGTCTTCGAGTATTTAGAAAAGCGCTATTTAAGTTGAATGTATTATTATGGCTTAGCTCAGGAGGTAGAGCAGTTGTCTTGTTAACCTAAAGGTTGCTAGTTCGATCCCCAGCTCCTCCTAGCTGAGTGTTGATGTGTCCCTGAGCAAGACCCTTAACCCTAACTGCTCCTTGACTCTGTTGTCGGTGTGTCAATGTGTGTATTAACCGATGTGAGTCGCTTTGGATGAAAGCGCTAATGCCCTTATTGTAATTGTAATTCATTGGTGTGACACACACACACAATAGTGACAATTTGCCATCGTGTCACTGCACAAGTAGCGTATATTTGTGTACATCTACACGCTGTGTAATGTGTATTGCTTTAGTAACCGGTATTTTTTCCTCCTGTCCCTTCAGTCATTTGTCACGTGCACGTGAGCGTGGACTCGTACCTGAGCGTGCACACCCACCGCATGCTGGAGGCTAACGAGCTGCTCAGGATTGTGGGATCCAAGCTGGACCGGTCCGAGGAGGAGATGGTGTTGGCGGTGGTCTCGCACACAGGAGGTGATTCAAGCCTAGACACACGCACGCACACACACACACGCACGCACGCGCGCGCGTCAACGCACCTGCACACCTGCAGCTGGACCGGGTACCTCAGTGTTAGTTATAGATGTTATACAATTTAGATGGATAACGTCAATCAAATACGTATTTGTTGGTTTGCTTTTTTGCTCTGTTTCTCTTCTCTTCTTTTTCTCTTTGACTCGTCCTTCCTTTTTCTTTCACTCTTGTCTCATATTGACTGACTGACTGTGTCTCAATGTTTTCTCTCTCTCTCTCTCTCTCTGTCTCTGTCTCTGTCTCTCTCTCTGTGTCTGTCTCTCTGTGTCTGTCTCTCTGTGTCTAGAGCGTCGTCTGCTGCAGCCCAGTGACTGCGTGTATTCAGAGTCTCTCACCCCTCAAGGCAGACTGGCAGTCTGTCGCAAGGACCTCACTGAAATCCTGGTACGTCCCCCGGCTCTCTGCTCGGATGCATCTGTGCATCGATGTGCTAGATCATGCACGGGTGGAAGCTTAAGTTGGCGATAAATTGCTTTTTGTTGCCTTGCCATATGGGCATAACATCCACTCCCATTAGCTGAAACAGACATCAATACGTGTGTTCAAACAATGTTATAAAACTATTATACTATTATTTCCTTTTATCAGATCTGTTGTGTAATAAGGGAGTGTAACGTCTTTGGTACCTTTCGGGGAAAGTCCAACTTTGACACCTCCAAATCACACAAAGAAAGCAATAATGAAAAGGTTGGAATGGTTACGCTTCATGTAAAAAATCACACACCGCAAAACAAAGCAGTTTTTTTTGGCCCCAGCAGTTTGTTTGGCTGCTGTGGGTGGAAGGCATGACTTAATGACTCAGACATCAGACGAAGACGAGGAAGTTTAGAGAACCGTACTGAACTTTCTGAGCGGCTGCTGGCAAACTGGGGCAATGAGCAGCTGTGCAGTCCCGTTCACTTCCACATGCATGAATGCATTAATATATTCCTACGTCACAGATCCATACATACTGTATGGGTGAATGTGTGAGTGTTGGCTCTCTGTGTCCTGTTTGTCATAATGCGCACTATGTGTGTGCGTGGTCTCTCTGTTTGGGTCTGCTCTATATGTTGGTGTGTGCTCTATATGTTGGTGTGTGCTCTATATGTTGGTGTGTGCTCTATATGTTGGTGTGTGCTCTATGTTTGTGTGTGCTCTATATGTTGGTGTGTGCTCTATATGTTGGTGTGTGCTCTATATGTTTGTGTCTGCTCTATATGTTGGTGTGTGCTCTATGTGTTTGTGTGTGCTCTATGTGTTGGTGTGTGCTCTATATGTTGGTGTGTGCTCTATATGTTTGTGTCTGCTCTATATGTTGTTGTGTGCTCTATGTGTTTGTGTGTGCTCTATGTGTTGGTGTCTGCTCTATATGTTGGTGTCTGCTCTATATGTTTGTGTCTGCTCTATATGTTGGTGTGTGCTCTATGTGTTTGTGTGTGCTCTATGTGTTTGTGTGTGCTCTATATGTTGGTGTGTGCTCTATGTGTTTGTGTGTGCTCTATATGTTGGTGTGTGCTCTATGTGTTTGTGTCTGCTCTATATGTTGTTGTGTGCTCTATGTGTTTGTGTGTGCTCTATATGTTGGTGTGTGCTCTATATGTTTGTGTCTGCTCTATATGTTGTTGTGTGCTCTATGTGTTTGTGTGTGCTCTATGTGTTGGTGTCTGCTCTATATGTTGGTGTCTGCTCTATATGTTTGTGTCTGCTCTATATGTTGGTGTGTGCTCTATGTGTTTGTGTGTGCTCTATGTGTTTGTGTGTGCTCTATATGTTGGTGTGTGCTCTATGTGTTTGTGTGTGCTCTATATGTTGGTGTGTGCTCTATGTGTTTATTTGTGCTCCCTGTTTGTTTGTGCTCTCTGTTTGGGTCTGCTCTATATGTTGGTACCCCCTTGCTTGTGCTCTTTGTATTCTTTGAGCGCCCTACTTTTTATTTGCTCTATGTGCTTGTGTTTGCTCTCCGTTTGTGTATTTTTTCTGCATTTGTTTCACTCTGTGTTTCTGTGTGGCCTATACGTTTGATTACTCTCTCTCTGTTGTGTGTGTGTGTGTGTGTGTGTGTGTGTGTGTGTGTGTGTGTGTGTGTGTGTGTGTGCGCGCGTGCGTGTGTGTGTGCTATATAGGTTTGTGAGTGCTCTCTCTCTGCTCTATACGTTTGCGTGTGCCGTCCATGTTTGATTGTGCTCCATAAGTGTCTTTGTGCGTTTCCTCGTCTTGAATCCCCAACAGACCGCAGCCTTGTGTTGAACATGTGGTCTATTTAGGGACTCGGTTATTGCTGCCATGGAGTAGATTGTTAAGAGTGTATTTATTTCCCAGCCCCATCCCCTAGGGACACAGTGTGTGTGTGTGTGTGTGTGTGTGTGTGTGTGTGTGTGTGTGTGTGTGTGTGTGTGTGTGTGTGTGTGTGTGTGTGTGTGTGTGTGTGTGTGTGTGTGTGATAGAGTGCATTCTTATTTCTCATGTGTGGTGAGGTGCGGATATCAGCAATTTTTCACACCTGTGTGTGTGTGTGTGTGTGTGTGTGTGTGTGTGTGCAGCCTGCGCTCTCACAGACAGTGCTGAGCTGGGCAGGAGGACTGTGCGTCTCCTGGGGATTAACACCTGGGACGTGGCGGCAGCTCTCACGCACCTGGACTGGAGCCTGTTCAACTCCATCCATGAGGTATGCGCACGTACACATGCATACACACACGCATACACGAGCAAACATACACACGCACGCACACATGTATCCACTTGCACACGCACACACGCATGTATACAGATGCACACGCATGCATACACACTTGCCCACAGAGAAACTTGAATCCACACATGCATGTATACCCACAAGCTTGCATAGCATGTACACAAAAACAACACACACACGCGCACACGTGGGCACACTTGCGTGTTATGCACACACCTCAAGGCTACGCTTTAATGCATACATTTAAATGCAGACGTCTTCCAGAAGGGACAGAGATCCTCTCAGAGTGGCTGCTGCTCTCCCTGGGCTCGGGGGGGCCGGGGGGGGGGGGGGACCAAACCATAGTGCTGAAAGCATCAAACAAACAGGCAATGAATCGGACTGAAGTCCTAACATCTGCTGCTCCCGGCTTGAGGAAATGCTCATTTGTGGTGGGCTGTCTCTGTTGGGGATTGCGCCAACGCTCCACTAGCAGGGTAGTGGAGGCAACAGGGCAAGAGCTCCTTATCGCCGCTACAGAGACCGTCATGCTGGGATGGGTCTTTAATTGGCTCTAGATAACGTAGAAGACCATCTATGTATTTTTTTTGTTTGTGTGTGTGTGTGTTTGTATGTGTGCATATTTAGGTTTGTTTTTTAAACGCGCATAATACTTTATAATATTTCATATATATATATACACACACGGCGCGCATGCGCACGCACACACAAGAACACAAATGAACCAACATACACACACACACAAACACGAATGAATGAACACACACACACACGAACGAACATGCACACTCAAGCCCGCACAGACACACAATCCTCAACGTTGCGCGCCTCGAACTAATCCGTCTCTCATCTCCCCACCATCACAGCAGGAGCTGGTGTACTACACCCTGAGCCGCCCTCCCCGCAGCGGCCACACGGCGGCGCTGTCCGTCCTGCTGCAGCGCTGCAACGAGGTGCAGCAGTGGGTGATGTCCGAGGTGCTCATGTGCGTGTCGCTCAGCAAGCGCGTGCAGCTGCTGAAGAAGTTCATCAAGATCGCAGCACAGTAAGAACCAACACACAGCTGGGTTCACATCACCATGGGTGACATACAGACCGGTGTGTGTGTGTGTGTGTGTGTGTGTGTGTGTGTGTGTGTGTGTGTGTGTGTGTGTGTGTGTGTGTGTGTGTGTGTGTGTGTGTGTGTGTGTGTCTGTTTACACACACACACACACACACACACACACACACACACACACACACACACACACACACACACACACACACACACACACACACACACACACACACACACACACACACACACACACAGACAAACACAGACACACAGACAGAAAAAAAAAAAAAAAACAGTACCCGCAAGGTGTTTCTGGTAAACACACACACACACCAGAAACACCTTGCGGGTACTGTTTTTTTTTTTTTTTTTTTTTTTCCCTGTCACACGGAAGGTGACGATTCTGTCGGCCAATCAACGGGCGGCTTGTGTAGCTCCACCTTTACGGCACCCTTTCAGACCGCTTGGTACCCAAACAGCGGTGCACCATAAATAGGGGCGGCTCAGCACGCCTATTTTTGGACCTTGCACTACTTTTGGTGGTGGAAGCGGAAACCTGACGTACCGAACCGCACCGCACCGCTCGGTGGAAACGAGGCCCGAGTGTTTGTCATTGGTTAGTATTTGTCATGTGGGACTTTCAAAGTGTTCTGATTGGCTGCTTTGTGTCACGTGTCTTGTGTTCAGCTGTAAAGCCCAGAGGAACTTGAACTCCGCCTTCGCCATCATAATGGGACTGAACACGGCCTCCGTCAGCCGGCTCAACCAGACCTGGGAGGTGTGTGTGTGTGTATGTTTTATCTAACATATTATTAATATATTATATTATATATCTCATGTCCTTACCATTTCCTTACAGAAATGTCCAGGAAAGTTTAAGAAGCTGTTCTCCGAGCTGGAGCTCATAACGGTAATAACCTTTCTAGTGGTCTTAGTAACCAGTTGTTTCAACTGGTTACTAAGACCACACGTGCATGTGATCTTACTGTCTTTGCTGTTGTTTTTCTATCATAACTACTCTCTCTCTATTACCCCCCCCCCCCCCCACACACACAACACACACATCAGGACCCCTCCCTCAACCACAAAGCCTACAGAGAAGCCTTCAAGAGAATGAAGCCCCCAAAGATCCCCTTCATGCCCCTCTTGTTGAAAGGTTACACACACACACACACACACACACACACACACACACACACACACACACACACACACACACACACACACACACACACACACACACACACACACACACACACACACACACACACACACACACACACACACACACACTCTCGTCTATTACACAAACACTTACTAACTCTCATACATACACACACACACTCATGTCACACACACAAATGTGACATTGATGTTGAGCATAGCATACACTTGTTTTCCTTCTAGATATCACCTTTATCCATGAGGGAAACAAGACATTTCATGACAACCTTGTCAACTTTGAGAAGCTGGTAAGTCGCTTTCCTAAGAAAATACACATATAATTATCATTAAGGCCAAATAACAGTTTTCTGACATTTTTAAACTGTGTGCCTTGCTATTTCACAGCACATGATAGCCGACACGGTGCGTCTCATTCGCCACTGCCAAAGTGACCAACCAGGTAGGTCGCACCCTCAACCCAGCTCATGCTAATGCCTGCCTTTGCATATACTGCCCTCTACTGGTGGCTGTACTGCACAACCTAGTGGTCTCCCTGCTTTCCCCCTCAGTTTCCAAGCAACCGTTTTCAGGGACACTGTCTCTTTCCAAATGAGAAACTCAATCCTCACATGCCCTTTGCCTCAGTGCGTGCACACGTGAATGTGATTTTATTTTCTTGTGTTGATGGGTGATTTGGAGCACACTTTGAAATACATCTCTGATTGTGTATATGTACGTGTGTGTGTGTGTTTGTGTGTTTGTGTTGTCTCTTAGGGAATGAGGTAACCGGGGGCGACAGTGCGGAGTTGCGAGCGTGCGTCCACTGCCTGCACATCATTGACAATCAGCAGACTCTCTTTGAGCTCTCACACAAGCTGGAGCCACGCGCCTGAACAGACGCGCGCGCGCGCGCGCACACACACACACACACACACACACACACACACACACACACACACACACACACACACACACACACACACACACACACACACACACACACACACACACACACACACACACACACACACAGTAAACAAACACGCCCACCGATACACACTATTCTTTTGGACCCGTTTGACTGACGCACGGGTCCGGCCCCCTGGGTCCCGGGGTCTGAGGGGGTCCCGAAGGTGCCATAAGGCGCCCGACCATTGCCCTGCATTGGCTCTCAGCTAGAACCCTTCCCCTCGGGGTACACTTCACAACAGAGGGCCCCCCCCCCCCCCCGCTCCAGGCGCCCCCCCCTATGAACCCACACCCAGACCGGAGCCCTGCTGGGGGGGGGGGGGGACCGGTGGGAGGAGCAGGCGGCTGTTGTAACTTGTTTGTACGATATCTGTTTGACTGAATCTTTGTGCTGATTGGTGCTGTGGAGAGGAGCGTGGGTATTCGTGAGGCTGGTCCGACGGTGGGATGGTTCCTTAAGGATGTGTTTTGTATGTCTCATGGCTCTCTTGGAAGCCTCTCTGGGCACTTGAAGAGGCTTGAATCATTTCAGATTGTAAAGAGCTGGATTGGTCCTAAAGCACCATTTTTCAGTTTGTTTCCTTCTGCCTAACTGATATATTCTATCACATCCTCTCTTCTTTTGAGGCGGGGTACATAAAACCATGTCCATATTACAATGAAAACACCTGTCTTGTTGTGTATGTATTTTGGTATTTATTGATTTGGCGCTCTTTTTGTTTGATGCTTGTTTGGTAGTACAACAGCGTCAGCGGCCAGGAGCAGAAGAAAACATTAATGTAAAGGCTTGTAAATGGAGCAATTGTGTCACGCTTCCGTCCGCCTGTTTTTAAAGTTTTGAGAACGAGATAAAGAACCGAGTGCTTTACGTGCCGCGGTCCAGCCGTGGACGGTTATAATTTTTTTCTATAAATTAACTTTCTTCGTCAACTGATCTATTTAAAACAAAAACAAAGTGACTGATCCTGTTTGACTTTGTATTTTAGTGTGTCTCTGTGCCAAAAGTCCACCTTGCAGTGGGGATAGAATATGCAGTACGGTTATAATTGTGCAACAAATCACAGCGGCAAAGCTCTTTGGCTCGTACGGAGATCTCTGCCTTTATGGTCTTATTTATTATTATTTGTCTTGTTTTTCTTCTTGTTCTCCATTGAATCCTTCCTGTAGTAATGTGCAGCCCTATGGCGACGTAAAGCGGTGCGCTCCTGAGTTCACACGCTCAACGCCGCACACCACGCCCTCATGACTGATGTCACTTCCTGTCGGATGCTTGGAACCCCATTATTCTCCTTTGGTTGCTACGGATACACAGGGCCCACCCACCATTGTGCTTTATTTCTCTTTCTTTCGCTATCTTTTATTTAAATGCTCAATAGGTGTTGTGTTTATGATCCAAGCCAAAGCTGAGGTTTCTTTGCTGGACCGGTCGAACTTGGTATACTAAACAGATAGTGAAATCTGTAATTGTTCAACTGATAAGTAAGCAGTTTATAACATTGCTGAATTACTGACTGAAAAAAAATGTGTTTTGTTCACAAATATTTCTGTGTACATGTGTAAATGATGCAGAAAACAAATAGTGTGTTTGGACTGAATAACACTCCCACTCTACGGTGTATGTGTGTAACTGTGATGTCAGTCTGCATTGTTTCCTCATCATTAGGTCTTTTAGTTTCCTGAGGCACAAGGAACATTTAGTAAGAATGTGGCTACGTTTATCTCTGACTATATCATTTCCACTGGTTGGTTATTTTTAAGAATCCATAAAAAGTATTTTTGGGGCTGCAAAAAGGGTCTAAACATACGGTTAACATAGACTCATCTTAACGCTGTTGATGTTATTTTCCTAAATGCAGACATTCCTTATTGCTACCAAAAGCATGTTTTGTTTCACTACTGCTCACGGGCTTCTGCTTTCTATCTACTGGCAAGCCAACCGTACCTAAAGTGCCATATGCTTCTTGAAATACATTCAATCCCACATCGCTTGTATTCAAACATCTGTTTTGGTGTATATATCAGTTGGAGGAATTGAACAAATCCTTGCAAATACCCAGAAACTTCCAAAACAACACACTGGTCAATTACGTAATCTAATTAAGACACATTTAGGACTACACATTTCTAATCGGACAGCAACGGATATTTAATGCCAAACATTTCCTTTATTACAAGAATCATAACGTTTTGATTCTTAATCCTTCATTGTGGTACCTTTTTTATTTTTTGTAAACTAAAGAAAGGTTGTCAACAGACCTGAGCCACTCCAAAACAGAATCCAAATTTAGTGTCATGATATTCTGGTCCAACTTGAATGGATTTCATGGAGTTTGATTGCTAAACATTGGCTTCATAAATAATGATACAATTCCATCAACATGTATGGATCAGCCCTACTCTGATGGTGAATATACATGTTACACTCTAAATGAAACTAGATGAATGTTGAAGGACAAGGCCCTGTTGTTTAGTCCAGCTGCACCTTTCACGTGTGTTCTACTGAAGTCAGCACACATTGTCAGCTCCTGGTTGGCTCCAGAAGGTTGGGAAATGTTCCACGTTGTTACAGAAGTAGCCTCTGTATTGATTTCTGATTCGCATTTGATGTGTCACACATTTGCTCTCTAGATCTTAAATTGCTGCTAGTTATTTATTGTGATGGAAACATGTATTGTTGCAAACTCCGTTGATGTGCCATGTTCAGAAGATCTTCAGGACAATGTGGAGTTACATACGTCATTGAAACTTAAACATGTTTTGTGTTTTTTTTCATTACCAAGACCTTTTTAGAAGGGAAATAGACTACTGTATTTGGCCATCGTCATGACTGTATATTTCAGTTTGTGTACAAGCTCTAAACTTGTTTGCATGATATAAAACACATGTTGCCCCAAATTCACACAATGAAAGAGAGGACACGGTATTGTTAATGTGTAGATATGATAATGTTTGGAATGTTATTATTTATCTGCTGTTGTGAAGAAAATACACATTATAAAAAAGATTAACAAAAAGCAATAGGTTTCCCATGTGCGTCCTCAAAATTTGGATAGCTGAAGTATTTTCTAAAGCAACAATTTTACTACGTCAAAGTTTTATTGAAACAGAATAAATTACAGCTTTTACGTGACATGCTAATGAGCCTTTTGCGTTTTTTTCGCTTTACGCCTACTGTTAATATTGTTCATAACTATTCTGTTTAGAATGTGATAACCACTGCTGAGTAGCCATACAATTGATCCATTGCATTATGAATTTGTCGAAATACCTGTCGCAAAGGTAGTGCGGGTAGATTGTGTTACTCGAGCCAATCGCTACATTTATGTGCTATCCATTTAGGGAAGATTTTGAGGTTGATTTACTCAATCAAAAATGGCAGCACTGTTTCACCTGAAGGTTAGGTTAGGTTTTGTTGAGCCGAATAATGAACACAGAGCCTGGATATGTTGAGGTTCGTCGTAGTGAATCCCTCAGGTCTGCTCTTCATGTAATAACTTAATGTCAACTTCACTGAAGTCATCATAAGTTCTCATTTTCAAATTATTATGAATAATATTATTGTTATTTGAAGCCGTGTCAGTCTTGACAGCGGTTGATGGTGTCCTCTGTGTCTGTTAGTTTCTATTTTTGCAGACATTATCAAACGGAATAAATTTTATTTTGAAGAGCACAGGGCAACGAAGCACACTAGCCAATCAGAGGCCCCGCCCATCGACGGAAACAAGATATTGAGTGGTAAATTCGTTTTGTCAAGTTAGAACCAAACGAATAAACGAGCTGAACTTTTGATTTTCGTTTTTTTGACAAAACGAAAAAATGATAAAACTGGTTGTTTTCTGGTTTCTGCTTGCGTCAATTATTCCCAGAAAACAGACTGATAAAACGTAGCCAACCTGGCTCATAATCGCACAATGGAATGCTGCACGATTTAATCTGCACAGTGGAAAGCTGGTCCACCCATTGGACGAGCGCTGGCCGGAGATGTTCACTCATTTCAGAAGCAGGGAGTTTACAAGACAAAATTAAATTTATAATTTGCCATGCGTCTGCCTGCCTGACAGGTCTGTGTATATATTGGGCACTTGATTCTCGTTTCAGAAACAGAAATATATTAAAAAACGAGTGGTAATTATGATATTTGTACAAGGTGTTTTTAATCTAAAATAATAATTTTTAAACATATAGAGAATCATCGGAGGGGTTAGTAACTTATACTTCCATGATCGGTAAACAATGCGCCTGCGATCACTCAGACCTCTCGCTTCCAACTCTAACGAATAAATGGTCCAGTTTTAAGTTTCATAGAATATTTATACATTCCAAGGGCATGTTAAATAAGTACACGCTGCCACTCGTACCACACTTGTAAATGCATTCATCAATTGATGGAATGGATTATTTCATACATCATCCCAACCAAAATTTGGAATTAATCAAATAAATTACAGATAACAATAATACTGAAATGGCTACTTTCTGGTTGAACACATTTTAACGAAATAGTTATTACCCCCAATGTTGACCTGAAGTTGGCGCCACTGATTGTCCGAATGGCGGTACTAAAAGGTGTCGGAATGGGGGCATGTAGAAATGGCGGCATGTCGGACTGGCAGCATGTCTGAATGGCAGCATGTAACCGTACAGAACGGTGCTGGGCTAGCTGCTAACTGAAATATCTGACTGCAACACAACACGCAGACGTCAATTACAAATCAACATTCTTATTTCTTCACATTCTGTAGACAATTGCAGTTCATTTTGAAATATTTTCAATGAATGGTAAACGTAATATCATTTACCTTTACTGACCTTATTCCTAAACTTAACTTCCAATACCTTCCCTTGTCCATCGCTAACCTTATACCTTAACATAATCATCTGTAACCAAATAGCTTAACTCCATCATCTCCAACCTGATACCTAAGATTACCGTGTCTAAACTAATCTCTGATCCAGCTGTTTATGTTTCTGCTGAAATACACTTCAGTGTAGGCTCGCCCAGAGCCTAGACTGACTCATCTCATTGTGGAGTCCTGATAGCAAATGGCATTCTAAATGCAAAGAAGATAAGAAAATACATTTTTCTTCGTTGAATAACCTCTACGGATTTATATAGATTTTTATAGATTTTTCTGACAATTTTAACATGATGCCGACTTGTGGTCCCAAGAGCCCATTTTGTATCAAGGAGTCCCTAAATGCTTTCCCATTTAAACTTTGATCAGTAAAATCTGTTTAAACTTTTAAAACACTTTTGGATTTACAAAGGCTTTTATGTAATTGTGTAGTTATGTAAACATGTCGTTTTTACATGTAAGGCCTACAAATATCCCTTCTGTGATATGATTATTGCTTGGTTGCTGTTTTTAGTAATCTATTGTAAGCACCATTGTCAAAGTGAAATATAATTTAATAATGAAAGCTGAAACTGATTTTGTTTCATCCACCTCTTGTTTATAATTCAATCTCAGTAAATCCAACATGAAAAGACACACAGTCTTTTGAATGGTCACATTTTTATGATTATGTTTCAAATAAACATTTACAGACCAAAATGACAGTTTACACGAGCTTTGCAAACAAAAGAAGAAACCTTTGCGCACGACACATCCTCCCAACCAGCAAGGCTTCCATCAAATGTTATGTGGGCACAATGTTCCCCTCCAAGTTGGTTGTCTGGCTGGTTCTCGTTCCAATCAACAAATTCTATCATGGACCCATCGCTCCACATCCACCAGCGTTCATTATGCAAATCACTGAATCCTATCCAATGGTCCGGTTTGGATGCATCAAAGTTGTGTATCAGGCCGGCGATGAAGGTCATTTCGTTAGGGCTATGGATAGAGACCAGGTTAGCGATTCCAATTCCGGCATGAGAGCTCAGCTTCCGCCCAGACCAGTCGGCTTGCAACATATCTGTAGCAGTCGGTGCCATAGCTATACCAGAACAACGGACAGGAGCCGCGCTCAAGCTTCACATGAGAGTCAGTTGAAGGCTCTGTAGGCGGAGCTGCCAGGGCAAGGGCGTGCAGGCCACACAGGAGAACGGAGCGCAAGAACATTGCTGGACTGTTTAACTCCATTGAGCTGTGACTGCAAATGTGTGAAGAGGGAGTGAGGAAGGCTCTATTTATATTGCCTTGAGGAAGGACATCTGCATGATGCAATAGATAACATGTCACCAATAGTCAGAAGTTATTACATCGTGTCATTTAATACCTACTATTGCAAATGGCAAGGACGAACCCTTCCAGCAGTGCCAGCACAGGTGGCAGATTTCACATGAAACCTGTCAGTTAGTCGAATTTTGCATCAACTCAATAACAAGTAGAGGTAACAGTAGTTTAGGCAGTAAAATGCTGCTTTAACACACATCTTTTCGGCAAAGAAAGGCGTCAATTTGAGGGTGAACATGGAAAAGATATTGCTTTTATGTTTTCTCTTCCATATTCTTCTTTTAATCCAGATAAATAGTAACATTCTAAACATCAGAATATACATAATAACAGGATACAAAGTAGTGACTATTGTGGGAATGTTGGCCAACTGACAATGGCTGAAACATCGCAAATGCTAGCCTGTAATTTATTTCAGAAACAGAACAGAAAATAGCAGAGGACTGACATGAGCAGCTTACTTAGCACTCATCCTCTGGCATCTAGTGGCCAATATTGGTCAACAAGTAACGGCTTTTCAGCTTCAAAATTTAAAATAGACAAACAAATCTTACAAACTGAGCTGCATACATGAAAATTCCTGCAATTTCTTGAAAATTGAGTTCAGTCCTTTCCTTTAACAAATTGGGAGCCTATCTCCATAGCTATACTCAGGCTGATAATCCACAATCAGTTGGCTTCACTTCAACAGAACATTTGTGAAAAGTCCAGCTGGACTAACAAGTACATTTTGACTGTTTTTGTTAGTTTTTCTTACACTTTTGCAATATGTGGTTAGCCAACCACATATTGCAAAAGTGCTAATAAAATGGAGGTTTTCTATTGGGAACCTCATGGCCTATTTAATATGGGAACGACTGAAAGGAAGTGGTCAGAATGCTTTAGTCTTGAGACTGGTTGGTTGCATTGAAGGAAAGTTCTGGTGATCTCATATTTGATCTAATTGGTATTTGCAAGTTTGTTAGAATCTCATAGGAACTGTTTTAATTGGACGTACTTGTGTGACAAGACATCTTTGTCGACGCCAGCCGTAGGAGAGCAGTCTAGCGGTGGATAAGAGAAGGGCCATCTGATGCCAATACCAACCTCCTGCTGATCAATTACTTTCAGAACAAAAGATGGTTAGGTGAAGACGTCTGGCAGGGAGGAGGACGAGAACAGGATGGAAGGTGAAATATATTTATCATAAAAACTGGGGGTCAGAGAAAGTCATCCGGCAGGCAGGGGCATGAGGGCAGGGGCAAGGTGTCTTTGACGAACAGTGGTGGTCAGATACAGGGCTCTGAGAGGGAGGGAGGAGACAGCATGAGGGACAACCATGTCTAGCTGTCTAACAAATAACAATATTGCAAAAAATATGAATTTAAATATTTGTTATGTTTTTTTTGAGGTTGATAAGAGAATAGCAGAAGAAGAGAGAGTGAGCATTTAGTACAAAGGAGAGGGAGAGGGGCAGCAGGCTGGCCCCCAGCGCCTCCAGGGTCTGCTGCTCCCACGGGGCCTCACCGGAGACCGGCTCCGCGGGGCCTCACCGGAGACCGGCTCCGCGGGGCCTCACCGGAGACCGGCTCCGCGGGGCCTCACCGGAGACCGGCTCCGCGGGGCCTCACCGGAGACCGGCTCCGCGGGGCCTCACCGGAGACCGGCTCCGCGGGGCCTCTCCGGAGACCGGCTCCGCGGGGCCTCACCGGAGACCGGCTCCGCGGGGCCTCACCGGAGACCGGCTCCGCGGGGCCTCACCGGAGACCGGCTCCACGGGGCCTCACCGGAGACCGGCTCCACATCACCCAGAGAGGGTGGATGGAACACCATATGCCCCCATCATGGATTAATTGGCATTTCTTTCATGCCTTGAATGTATTTAGAAAATAAAAATGTAAAACAGCATGCATCTGGTCTAGATAGCCTTGGATGGAGGCAGACGTTCATCATTAATCTAAATCATTACTACTTGCTGAATGTTGAACCGCTCTTCAAGCTGTTTGTTTTCCATGGCCCAGGTATTGAAGGGGAAGGAGACTTGGTTACAAAGAAGTCAATAGTATTTCGATATGAATGTATATTATTCTATAAATGATTATAATATATACATACATTTGTGTTTTTTTTGGACACAAAAGGTACTTATAATACATTTCCGGTTGCACTTAAATATAAAGTTTATAACAACTAAACTTTGCAATTAAGCAGAAAAATATTATGGATCTTAACATAACTTAGCCACTGCTGTCCTGTGTGTGTGTGTGTGTGTGTGTGTGTGTGTGTGTGTGTGTGTGTGTGTGTGTGTGTGTGTGTGTGTGTGTGTGTGTGTGTGTGTGTGTGTGTGTGTGTGTGTGTGTGTGTGTGTGTGTGTGTGTGTGTGTGTGTGTGTGTGTGTGTGTGTGTGTGTGTGTGTGTGTGTGTGTGTGTGTGTGTGTGTGTGTGTGGGGGAGAATGTTAGTAACTGGGCGCACATTGGAGCCGAGTCTGTCAGAGTGTCTGATTGCAGGTATTGACTTAATGGAATCAATATTTGCGATCAGCTTTAAGTGACTTTTCATTCATAACTACATGGCTTTGGATGCACACAATGCGCTGCAGTTACGATGCCACATTTTAGTAATTAAGTTGTTTTATTTCACCTTCAAGTGTTCCAGATTTAGTGAAAGTGAATTGTTCATTAATTTGAAATTACCCTTTCTCTTTACAAAAGCCTTTATTTTTGTCCGCACGAGCATTTCTATAGTAACTAACATACCGTGTTCATTTTGGAACGGAAAACCTAGGGTTAGCGCAAACGTTAAGCCAGGTTATGTGATAATACCGGCATTGTAGAATACCCCTCAGGTGCAGTGAAAAACTGGCTCTCGATAGTGTTGATGTTATTACTGTGTTGATAAGTTACCCTCATGCAGTGAAAAAACAGTTCCGAGTAGAGTAAAATAATGGCACACTAACACTGCAGGGTGTCATTAAAAATTCTGAATGTTCTAATTTAAATTAAAAAAACAGAAAATGTATGCAAATAAGTAAAAATGACAAGTTATCAGAAAATAAAGCAGTTCAACTTCTTTATTTTTAGTGCAAACTGTCATGCTGACGTGCTTAAATCTCATGGCGGAAACAAAGACATTTGAAATCATTGAGAGCTACATAAAATGGCAATATGGAAGAATGTACTTTGAGGAATCTATTACTCATTTGAACATCAAATGGTTTAAAGTAACATAGCTCATCAATGTGCAACACATTTCAAACATTGTCTGGATGCAGTCTGGCCTTAAAGGCATGGTAATGATGTTCAAAACAATTGGTTTCCATCATATTTCCACAGAGTAATACACCTTCATTCTTCACAACATAGAATATCTTACAAAACACAGGCATCTCAAATGCTACCTCAGTGAAGATTATGAAGTCACGGCGGTACTCGGTACCATGGTATTTAATCCGTTTGGCAGAAAAACAATACTAGTTGATAATTCAGCTCCAAATTTGGAAGCAATGTCTGGGCCGCTTTTCAGCTCACAGTGTAAGCATTTTTCCCGAGCCTAAAGTTAGTCTTTCCTTGTTAAAGGATTCTCGATAGTATGCCATACAACTCTGGGGCTTTTTGGCTCATTTTTGTGTAATGTTTTTAAAGTTTTTTAACTGTTTCTTAAAGAAATTATATTTGGCTTGATAACGAATGCACCACATTTGCAGAATTGGGCCAATGGTCCTTATAATACGAGGGTAATGAATCATGAAATGATGCAGGAGATTGAGTTGAGGAAATAACTGCTTGAAGAGTTGAGTAAGTGTTTGAGGTACAGTATATGGTCATGCCTTCTGAGAGGACAGGTGAAAAAACAATGTTAACAATCTGTAGAAGCAAAAGTAGAAGACACCAATAAGCATCGCTTGTCTGAAATAAATCACCAAATAACAGCATGTTGCGCAATATGCAACAGGATTGTATAGCATTCAGTCCCAAATTATTACTTCCATCAAGCATTTTTACACTAGATGGCTGATTTCGCTGTTGGTTGTAACCATAGTCAAAAAGCGTGTAGGCCTACCAGACAGTGGTTTGGCGTTCAGGAAGTTGCACTGAATGTGCTGCAAAACAAGTTTGAACTCAAACTGAGCAACACCTTCTAAGATATCATGCATTATATCTACAGCAAAAGTTGTTTGATGTGTTCAAATACTGTAGTGTATTCAACGGTAAAGTTTGACAGCGCTGGGTGTGCATCTCAATAGTTCTTATACAACTTCAGGATTATTTTCACAGGAGACAGTTTGAAAAAAAAGGTTTCTCAAGGAGAAAGGAACTACAGCAATAGCGAGAACTCAAATGATTCCACAAAGCCTAATAGACAATGCAAACCCAAATTATCCCCAGTGACCTGGACAATGGTACCATGAATAACACTTTCAGACATGGAAATGTTAAATCCCTCTGTCTCAAGTACTTTATATCATTCACCATTGGTGAATGCTATATAAAACCATAATGTTTTATGGCCTGTGTGTGGAAAAGAGCACATAAATGAATAATAATCAAAGCCGAATTAAAGATTGGTGGAAAAATTCTCAAAGTAAAATATATATCCCCTAATTTATGGATACCCTTTTTAGAGCCCAAGGGATTCACTGTTTCAAAGTCATCATTAAACAGTTGAATCTGCAATGCATCGTTCTCTTTAGAAAATTATGGATATTCTTGAAAATAGTTGGCATCTCTTATATATATATCTGTATAAACACCTTCTTTGGGTCTTAAGGGTTTCTAGATGGGAACATATGAAAACGTATCTGTTATAATGACCTTGTCATATGTCCCAGTAGATTTGTTTTTTCTGCTGTCAAACCTTGTTCCCGAGCACCTTTTCAACAGGTTCAACGTTTCACCATTTCTCTTTGAAGTGTTTGTTTCGTTTGGTATCTGTATTTAAGCATGTGAAGGGATTTTCATTCTCCAACTATTTGAAGGATTGCTCTATTTTATTCTTATTTTCAGTGTCCAGATGAGATAAGCACCACAAAGCTGCATCTTTAGCCTGACTATTAATGTCAAATAAATACAAAGACAAAACTGTTTACAGTAGACTGTCTTAATCCAGCTGCCTTGAGTTGTGCAACAACAGAGGCACACATGTCAAGAGTTCTCCTCTCGGAATTTCTCAAAGGTTCAGATGATGTTGGCGTCTCATCTACATTAACTTGCCACAACCTCTTTAACCTCCATCAGTTTCAGCCTGCTGGTCTAAATACTCGGTGTGCTTGGTGTTTAAATGCTTCCTAAAACCAGAAAAAGTACCGAACACAGATCCACATCCAGCCTGAACACATTTAATGCGAAGGGTTCTTCCAGGCAAGTAACCATGTACTAAACGTGCCTAACAAGCATATTGGAACTTTTTAATTCCGCCTGACAAACAAAGCACCTCATGACGGAGGAGAACCTCAAGCACTAATTGAGCAACCTTGCCCTTACTTCTGCGGCGCGAATACTCTCCTTGACTTTGCAAATATTGATGTTGTACACCGTGGTCTGGATGAACACATGTGATGGAGCATTGAGTTGTATGATGTGCCTAAAACAAAATGTGCCTTAAACAGCTCATCGAAAGCCCCTAGAGAAGAGGTTGACCTGCAAGGTATGCCACTCCTCTCCAGAAAAATGAAGAACTGGCGGACTGCATCCTTCCTTACTCCAACAGCCAGGAGATATGGTTGGGAGCTGGTAGTAATGGTGTCGAGATGTTCTTGGATGGCTGTTGCAGTATGAGAAGATACACACAAACAGACGATAAAATTACCTGGGTTGTAATGTAATAATTTAAGATTTGTTATATATTATTGGGAAGAAATATACACACGTAGACATGGCAGTGTTTTCTTGCTCTGTGGACTTTATGTGTAATTCCACTCTTTGACCACAAGATGGTTATTTTGTAATTGTGCCTTTTGCTTTGTTTCTTGCATTGACTGATTAGTCCCGTGAAACTTCCAGAAGCTAAGCGGTGCAGTTAAGGACGTTGTGTTTTTATTTTGCTAAGTTTTTAATTTTAAGATTTCTTCAAGCAAAATTGAAGTTAACCCCATTGTTGTTGTATAAGCAGGCAAAGTGGTCAAGTTTTGTGTTTTTCATTTAATTTGCCGTGAGACATTATTTTATGTGTGTTAAGCTTAATGTATGCTAGTTAAGCTAATTGTATGTCCGTATTTTTGTTCTACAGTGTTTGGGTGTGATGATGTCATGGTGGAACGTGTTGGCAAGCTGAAGAATGCAAGAAGGCAGCTGTTTGAAGATGACAAGTGCGACATTGGAGATGCTGAGCACATTGGGAAAGCGACGGTGTGCCGATCCGTGCGTAAAGTGCGTCTTGCGCTGATGCGGTTCATGCACGACTTCATCCGCTTCCCTGGACACAAACCCACGAGGGTCACACAAATGGAGTTCCATCAATTTGCAGGTCAGGATTATCTACTTTAACTGTTCCCAAATGGCACAGAAATGATCCATGTTGACTTTTCATCTGGGTGTTTTATTTCAGGATTTCCAAATGTAATTAGGTGCATTGATGGCACACAAGTCCCCATAACGGCCCCAGTTATAAATTAGGCTGATTACGTGAACAGGAAAGGCTATCACAGTATAAATGTTCAGGTATACGCAGATATTGGCCATTTCCAATATCTCCATGGTCTGTTAATCCCTGTCGATCCCTTTTTTTATCGTTAGATGATATGTGATGCTTCCCACATGAATGTAGAGGCAAAATGGCAATTTCAATCAAATTTTTTTAATCCAATTTCAGCAATACATTTCAACAGGGTGCGTTGCATTATGAAAATATCATAGACCTCATAATTGTTGTGCTTGTGCAAGATTGCTCAAAGTTTGTATTTGATCGCAGGGCAATTCGATGGGCATCTCCTAGGTGATCGAGGGTATACATGCCTCTCGACGCTCATCACCCCCTAATCTCGCTCCTGGACCACAGACAACATTTAACCTGGCACACAGCAGAACCCTCGCTAAGATTGAAAATACATTCGGGATATTGAAGTCCAGACTCCAATGCCTACGTGGACTAAGAGTTTGTCCGGAATGGGCATGCGATGTAATTGTTGAATGCGCTGTCTTCCACAATATATCAACTCTGCGCAAAGAGATGCCTCCCCCCTTTGACCCATTCCTTGAGGAATAATACATTCCGCAAATCAAATGGATGCAAGGGCTGGACAATTGTGAGACCACATTTGCAGAAATCATTTCGATTTTAAAAAAGAAATAAACACACCAAACACTGTTTTCATCCATCATTTTTATTCTTTAGTTGCTGAGGGAGGAAAAATTATATAATTAGTACCTTGAATAGCAATATAATGTCCACTTTGAATTTCTGCCCAACCTCATTTTTAACCTCTATCAGCAGCTTCATATAGTCTACTCTATCTCCAAATCAGCCTTAATTTCCTGCTGAAGATGGACACAGTATAATTCTTTAGCCTAATTGTCATCTTAATTAGAGGAAAATATTGTGTTAACAATCAAGTGACATACTTGGCCAACGAAGGAAGTGGGGAGCCTATAGGGATGTGTCTTACGTGCTCATATTGCGACCTTGATGTACACGGACCCGTCGCTACATCGACCAGTCTGTTAAGAGACAAGTGAGTTCGAGAACACTTGGTTTATTCATCATCAAAAATGACTTGGAACCGGCAAGAAAAAGCTAGGCCTACCTCAGTTCTTTCAGACCCATCCACCGCAATATTTTCATCGGCCTCCTGTCATACAAAGAGCGATTAAAGGCCTATTGGCTGAGTAGTTTGAGATGCGCTTACAACCGAAATGATAAAAAATAGGCCTACCGGACTTAAACTGGAGGATGTTCAGTCGTGGCGGCCGGCTCCATTAAAAGCAATACTCCATCTTGATCTGTGAAGTTGATTAATTTGTGACGTTTTGGAATAGAGCCACATAGGCCTATACATCAGACCTACAAAATACAGTACATGGGGTTACCCAGCTACAAAAGAACATTTGGAACATTTGCGCTGTGACACGCGCACGGTTTGCATGTGTTCGAAGACGTACAAAAATTAAAATACAAAAAACCTACATTCAATGGTGGATGGAGATGGCCCCGGACTCTCTGAGGAGGTAGGCCTACCTCCAGGTACCCCTACCTCCAGGTACCCCCTCCATGCCGGGGCACCCTTAATGCTCACAGCCAGCTCCTCAACTGGGGTGAAGGTAACTGGAGGAAGAGTGACTATTTAAATGCAGGAGGAGTGACAAATAGGCCTATGATATGGCAATTTAAATGCCGGACTAACAAATATGTATACGGACGATGTTGGGAAAAGCTTATCAGTTTGTACAACGTTTTTGTGTTTCATTTTTACTTGTTCCAATGATCGTTTGAGGGCAGTCAGATTACATTTTGGTAGATTACTGATAATGAAATGTTAAGAAAGCTTAACTGAGATAGGCAATGAATAGATTCATTGTTCAAATATTTAAGATAGTGCTTTTGCCATGACACTTACGAATTTACGCAGCCAGCTATCCTCTGCCAGGCTTTACTTCTCTGAATGGCACATGCTTTAGTGTAACCTTTCCTCACTATCACTACTTTTCCTCATCGTAACTCTTCAGGAGAACCTGGAGGTCGAGAAATATGAAAATATGCTGAAATATGCGGCCCGTTTTGCCATTTTCATCAGGATTTCCATGATCCATACATCACGTCTTTATAGGTTTGCCGTGACCATGCACAAACCTGTGTTCACCAACCCCGTGTTGATTGAGCTAATGCATAACCGTAATGATTGAGCTAATGTGGAACCAACAGCTCTGGTTTAGCATGGCACAGGGTGAATCAACCTAGAGTTCAGCGTTAACTCTGTGTTTGTTAAACCTCCGTTCGTGGAATACCCCCCCAGAGTAACTCATCAACACAGTAGTGTGTAACATCAACACTAGCCAGAGTTATTTTGCTGCCCAGTGTTAAATTCAATTAGCTCAACTCAAATTAACACCATCAGAGTTGATTTATCACAGAAGTTATTTATTAACACTGCTGGGAATAATGTTAACACTCTAGAGAGTTGTTTAACCTTTAGTGTTAAGTTTAAACAAGTATTTGGTCCCTCTGAGTGGGACCAAATACACTCGGAAATGGTGATAAATTGAACTCTTTAGTTTTACTTTAACGCTTCAAAAAATACTGTGTTGTTTCACTACAATAGAATGACCACCACTAGTTAGTGGAAAATACATTTTTGATTAAAATGTTATCTTTTTTGAAAAGTTGAGATGGTCCAAAACGGAATACAAATGAATTATTCTACTTAAGAGGCATTTTCATATTCTGTATGTACGACGCAATTCGTCCACTAGGTGACACACTTGCGCTGCAAGTAAAATCTATTTAGGTAGGACTCTTTCGCCAGGTAAACAGGTTTTGATATCCGGAGGAGCACCTTTTTTTGAAACCTCGCGCGATCGCTTCGCTCCACTTCCTGTGCATTTGTTGTTATGTTGATGTTATGTTGGTTTCATAGTTAGAAACATTTTACAGTAGGCTACTTTTGGAGCATCAGAGGCGTTTGGCACAACGTCGATTTTATGATGTTGTGCTATCCGCGGACCGCGAACGCTTTCTCACCCATGATCTAGCCTACTTAATGTAGGCCTATTGAATGCATCGGAATTTTTATAAGTGTTCTCCAACAACATACTTTATATGTTGGCGTCTTCTCAAATATAAAAGACATTTCGTCTCTTCGCTCCAGTTGAGCCACGACTCATTTTTAACGGGTCTGATAACGTGATGCCTGTCTAATAACGTGACGTTGATCTTTGAATTAACCGCGCTAATCAAACAATATTAATAAACAAGCAGCAATGGGAGTCTGTTGCGTCCAATAAGGTATATTATTTTTAGAACCGAATCGGACCGAGCGCGGTCGCATTCACATCTCAAGTGAACCGCGCCAGGGTTCGTTTGGAAGCGCACCGAGACCCCCTCTCCGGCTGGGTCTCGGCTGTTTGGTCCGCACCAGAGTTCAATGGTTTGTATTCACACCAGCCCAATAGTTCTGCACCAGCGATTTTTGTGGTTTGGTTTGAACCAAACAAGGCAGGTGTGAATGCGCCCTAAAGAATTTGATGTAGGGGGCCTACCTGATGTTTGCACTGCCAAAAAGAAAAGGAAGAATTTGGACATTGTTATTGGAAACAGCCTGCCTACATGGAGCGCGTCAGTTAAATAATTAGCCATAGGACTCTATGTTTATAGCCAAGCAGCAGCCCCTCAGTGGCTTTAGGGTTTAGGCTTAGGCCGCGTTCAGACTGCCAGCCAAAATCCGATTTTTAGCCCATCCAGATTGGAACCGGATGACTCTTTTGTAGTCTGAACAGTCCCAAGTCACATGAAATCCGATTTTTGCAAAACGGATCGAAACCACCTCCGGGAGGTGGTTTCAGATCGCATTTGGACAGATGCGTCTCAGTCTGAACAGCTCCAAACACTCAGATCGGACTGTCCGTGACGTCACTCTACGCGACGCCAGACCTGACACCATTAAAAGTGTTTATGTAAACATTTTTAGCGAGAAATGTGCATTTTACTTTCATAATCGTCGCTCGGCGAATGTGAAGGATGTTTGGTTTGATAGTTATGACCAAGAGTTGTGAAGGATGTAGAGTTGTGAAGGATATAGTTGTGAAGGATGTGCATTCAGAATGCATTGGTTAACATTTTCGTGATGCGTTTCACGAAAAAAGTCGAACAATCGTACTCTGGGACACGATTCAATAGATTAACGTGTTTCGTGCGCATGAGCACGAGATCTCATGATACCGGGTTGCATTAATCTGTGGGGAGATGGGTCCGTTCAAGCGAAGCTCGAGGGCATGTATCGGAATAAGTCGATTTATGAAAGTTTTTCGCGTTCTTTGATCCATCTTGTTTGTTATGGTTTTTCTCGTCGCTATTACATGACGTCACACAATACACGCGCTGGATGACGCCTCCGCTCCGACGTCGTTTCTACAGCAACCTGTCAGATGGGTCAATAATGTGGCCCAGTCTAAACAGAGCCAAATGCGATTTGGACACTTGCTAAAACAGTGTGGACAGTCAGCCCTAAAAATCGGATATGAGAAGGAATCAGATTTGAATCAGATTTGCCTGCAGTCTGAACGCGGCCATAGCCACTTACTTACACGTTTAACAGTTGTTGGGCTGTGTGGAATACCCCCCAGGATATGATTTGTTGCTTATGTTTTGCTTAGCTAGTGAAAGCAATCAGCTGTGTAGGTTCCACGAAGTGGGCTATTACTGTTAATTAGGCCTACCAATGTTAAAATAGGACTTAGCTTATACTTGTAGTGAAGTAGGAGGCTAACAAGATTTCAGCCGAATTGTGCCACAAGCAGTGCGGGCAAAATTAGTCATGTACTAAAATGGTCCCTGTCAGACAGCGTTTTTCTGTTCTGATGTTTGGATAATTCTTTCAGCTAGATTAATGTTTGTTACATTTTCCTGCTATATGTTTAAGGTTGAGCTCATTGGCTAGTTTAATCTACAGCAATAGGCCTACATCAAAATATGTAAACTCAAAGTGTGTTATGAAGGCTGTGAGAACCGTATGCTGGATTCAGCGTGGGAAAGGTTGCATGAGACCAATAATTTCAGTATAGGGCATTCATGCACTATTTACTAATTGTAAGTAACAATATCCAGGTTACTGCCTTCACAAGTAGAGTTCATAGCGTTCTGTATGATATTAACTCTTCACTGCAGTGTGACAGAGAAATGGGTTTGCAACACGACGCATCACTCCATGCTACTCTCCTGACAACTGTAATCTAGTGTTGAATGATTAGCAAGCATTATCTTTGTCTAATCTAAGATTCCTTCTAATCGGACCCTGCTCCTCACATTAAGCACCGCCTCGCTTTACCGCAGATGTTTTTTCCACTGCTATTCCTGAATAAATTTTCTTCAACTTGTTACACTCATGTTTCCCTACTGTGTGAAAGGTGTGGAAATCTTTGCCATAGCCTATGGTCATTATGTTTCCCGTTTAGAAATAAGTAGAACTGCTTAGATCTAAATTTTGAAGAAGCTAGTTTGCAATTTTATTCAATACGTTTCCATCTCATTCAGGCTAATTCAATGCTGGTATTACGCATGATGATAAATTTATATTTGATTGCTGTGAGTTGTGAGGATTATACTAATAAATATTAAATCAACTGAATCAGAATACTCAAAGTGCCCTTCCTGAAGTACTGTATACAATAAGTACAATTTGGAGGTACTTGTATTTCACTTGAGTATTTACTTAAACCACAAAAACACAAGATAGTCATAAATTTGGTCAATAGAAAAAGAATAAGCATAAATATATGAAACACTGAATAACTAATTAACGATTGTTTATATGCTAGATTATAGCTATTTGATTGCTATCCTATGTCTAATTGTGTGTGTGTGTGCTTATGTGTGTGTGTGTGTGTGTTGTGTGTTTGTGTGTGTGTGAGTAGTATTGTTTATTATGGAAAAGATCCGCTCAACGGCAGCATTTGTGTGAGGCAGACACGGCAAACCGCCAAATTAGCAGTGGCGACTGGTCATTAGGGGCAAGTTAGGCTTGGCCCCACCAACTCTCACCAGAAAAAAGAAAAGAAAAAAAGTATTATGATAATAATAATAATAATAATAATACATTTTATTTGGAAGTGCTTTTCAGTCACTCAAAGACACTTTACAGGCGAAGATGAAAAATAAATAATTAAAATACATTTAAAAACACAGAAACACAGAAGAAAACAACAGAACAAAAACAAAATTAGGGAAGTAGTGGTTAAGAATTATAGGCAGAATGGAACAGGTGTGTTTTGAGTAGTGATTTGAATAGCATGAGGTCATTGCAGTCACGGATGTGTTTGGGGAGGGAATTCCAGAGGGTAGGGGCAGCAACGGAGAAGGCTCTGTCTCCCCAGGTTCTGTGCTTGGTTTTAGGGACAGTGAGGAAGGTCGGCATCAGAAGGAGCGGAGGTGACGGGGAGGGTGGTAGTGGTGGAGCAGGTCAGTGAGGTAGGAGGGGGCCTGGTAGTGGAGGGCTTTGTGGGTGAGTAGGAGGAGTTTGAATTGAATACGCTGAGGGACGGGGAGCCAGTGGAGGTTCTGGAGGACAGGGGTGATATGATCGCGTGAACGGGTGTGAGTGAGAAGACGGGCGGCGGAGTTTTGAATGTATTGGAGTTTACGGAGGAGTTTGGAGGTTGTGCCATAGAAAATGCTGTTGCAGTAGTCGAGGCGGGATGTAATGAAGGCGTGGATCAGGGTTTCGGCGGCAGTGAAAGATAGTGACGGGCGGAGGCGGGAGATGTTTTTGAGGTGAAAGAAGGCTGTTTTGGTGACTTGTTTGATGTGATGGTTGAAGCTGAGGTTATTGTCGAAGATGATACCAAGGTTGTGGCAGAGGAGACAGTGAGGTGGAAATCTTGAGCTGTTTGGGTGAGGGAATTTGGACCAATGAGGATCATATCAGATTTGTCGTAGTTCAGTTGTAAAAAGTTTTCTTGCATCCAGGTTTTAATTTCCGAAAGGCAGTTTGACAGGATGGAGTTGGTTACAGGGGTGATGGATTTTGTTGAAATGTATAGTTGGATGTCGTCAGCGTAGCAGTGGAAATGGATACCAGGGCGACGGATGATTTGGCCAAGGGGGAGGAGGTAGACGATGAAGAGGAGAGGACCAAGCACAGAACCCTGGGGGACGCCTTGGGACAAGGGAGCAGTTGTGGAGGAGCAGTTGTTGACATAGATGAACTGTTTTCTGTCAGTGAGGTAGGAGTGTAACCAGGTGAGGGCAGTGTCGGTGATGTTGAGAAGGGATTTCAGGCGGGAAAGTAGGATGGAATGGTTGATGGTGTCGAAGGCGGCGGAGAGATCAAGGAGGATGAGAATGGAGAGTAGGCCAGAGTCGGAGGAGAGAAGGAGGTCATTTGTGATTTTGAGGAGGGCGGTTTCGGTGCTGTGTTGGGTGCGGAATCAGATTGAAATTGTTCAAAGAGGTCATTATTGTTGAGGTGGGATTTAATTTGAGAGGCAACGACGTGTTCCAGTATTTTTGACAGAAATGGGAGGTTGGAAATTGTTCATGATGTCAGGGTTTAGACCGGGTTTTTTGATGATGGGGGTGACAGCAGCTAGTTTGAGTGAAGGGGGAATGGAGGGAAAGCTGAGGGAGGAGTTGATGATTTTGCAAATAAGTGGGGCGATGGTGGGGAAACAGCACTTAACAAAAGAGGATGGGATGGGATCTAATGTGCAGGTGGAAGTTTTCATGGTTGAGATGATTCTGGATAGGTCGGCCGGGGAGGTAAGTGTGAATTTGGAAAGGGGTATGGAGGTAAGAGGGGTGGATGGGAGTGCGGAGGGTAGAGGGGTGGGGGAGGCGGTTAGCGAACTGTAGATCGTATCAATTTTGGTTTGGAAGAATGAGAGGAAAGAATTGCATTTGTCTACGGTAAAGGAGTTTGAGATGTTGTCAATGGGGTTTAGAAGTTTGTTAACAGTGGAAAAGAGAGCCTTGTGGTTGTTTGAGCCGGTGTGAATGAGGTTTGAGTAGTATGCGGAGCGGGCAGTGTTGAGGGCGGCTTTGTACTGTAGAAGGTGATCTGTGTAGGCTTGGAGATGGACTATTAAACCGTTTTTTTTATGGAGACGTTCGAGCTGGCGCTTGCGGGTTTTCATGTGGCGAAGATCAGGGGTGTACCAGGGGGCAGAGTGTGTAAATGTGACAGATTTGGATTTGATGGGAGCCAGTTGATCAAGACAGGAGGAGAGAGATTTGTTGTAGTAATTAACGAGGTCATCGGGGTCAGTGGACAGCGGGGGAGGGGAGGTGGACAGAATGGTAGAAAGAGAGGCTGAGAAGTCTTGGTGGGAGATGGATTTGAGGTTTCTGAAGGATATTGTGCGTTTGATCTTAGGGAGGGGGGTGGGGAGATGGATGTCCATGGTGATAGCCAAGTGATCGGAGATGTGGAGGTTGATGCTGGAGAGTTGTTGAAAAGTGAGCCCGGTAGAGCAAACCAAGTCCAGGGTGTGGCCATGATTGTGTGTGGGGAAGTTGACATGTTGAGTGAAATTGAGGCAGTCCAGTAGTTCCAGAAATTCAGAGGCATGTTTGCAGTTTTTATTGTCAATATGGAAGTTGAAGTCGCCGAGGAGAAGAACTGAGGGTGAGGTGGATGTGAGCTGTGTGACAAGGTCAGAGAAGTCAGAGAGAAAGAATGGGTTGTGCTTGGGGGGGCGATAAATGACTGCAATGACCAGGGGGGCGGGACCAGAGAGTTTGAAAGCAATATTTTCGCAAGATAGAACGGGAGGGGTGGGTATGGTGGTTATTTTGTATGTGTTTCTATGGATTGAGGCTACACCACCACCTCTTCCGGTGTGACGGGGGAGATCAATATATGTGTATCCAGAGGGGGTGGCTTGATTGAGTGTGAAATAGTCCAGATGTTTGTGCCATGTTTCGGTAATGCAGAGAAAGTCCAGGTTATTATCGGTGATGAATTCGTTTAAAATGAGTGCCTTGTTGTTGAGTGAACGGATGTTTAGTAGAGCCAGTTTAAGGGAATGCTGCTGTGAGATTGGCTGTGAGGAGTGGGGGAGTGGGCGGAGGTTGGATTTGGACCGTTTTGAATGTTTTGATGGGGGTTTATTCTTGTTGACAGCAGGAGGGGACAGTGATGGCTGGGGCCTGTAGGGGGAGCTACTGCGTATGTAGGAGATATTTGATATCTCACGGGGGAAGAGGAAGCAGTATGCAGTGTGGGAGGTATCTGATTGGGAGCAGTACACGGGGGAAGAGGAAGCAGTATGCAGTGTGGGAGGTGGCCTGTTGGGGGCAGTATTGGGGGTAATATGATCCCCTTGCAGAGAGGTCACCTGTAGTGGTGTAGAGGGCTGAGGTGCACGTGGGTCGAGGGGATCTAGTCAATCGTGTGCGGAACGGACACGACATGACGCAACAGACTTAATGTTCTCGGCGAGGTTGAACATGCCTACACTGCTGGGGTGAATTCCATCATGATGGTAGAAAGACGGACGCTCCCAAAAGAGGTCAAAATTGTCAATAAACTCTACACCATGGGCCCTACATGTAGATCATAGCCAAGTAGGCCTACACAGCCCAAAGACACGGCTGAACCTCATGTCGCCACGACGGAAAGGGGGAGTTGGTCCGGAGATAAACACGGACCTGCCGCAACGCTTTAAAAAGTTAATAAGCTCTGAAAGCAATTGAGCTACGTCGTTGGTACCCACGTGGACAATGATTCTGTTTATAGATAACGGAAGGGAGGGGAGAATGTTCAGCAGCTTTTTCATAATAACAGTGATAGTAGCCCCAGGGAGAGAGTGTGTGATCGCGTTAAAGTAGCACTTTCTTGATTATTGAGTCACCGATGATCAGTGTAGATGGGGGGAAAAGTGGAGGAGGAGAGCTGTTTGCCGGAGGATGAACCGACCCAGAGCCCCTGGACTGAGGCCCCCCATGAGGACATGGTTCTGATCTGGATAATGGGCCAGGTAGGACTCCCGACCTCCCGATGACTGCCTCCTTCAGAAGCCGCCGGCGAGCGGAAGATGCTCCCTGCCGTCTACACTCAGCAGCCGGAGCCTGGAGTGGATTCGGAGCCGGCGCCCGGAATGGAGCCGGGGCCGAAACCTTGAGTGGAGCATGGAGTGGATTCGGAGCCCGAGCCTGGAATGGAGCCGGGGCCGGTGGAGGGCCCGAGGTCCGCGGATCAGCGTTCGTCCCCGGCCGATGGATGGCCTGGTCAGGGAAGTCGGAAGTTGTTTCTCTGTTGAAGTGGACGGAGATTATTTTGCTTCTGGTGGGGTTGGCGCCGACGGGGCCGCCATGGACATATATGGTTCGTTCCACTACAGCGTGAATTCATTTTTCACAATTCATTGGCTGTAGTGTGTGGCATGATGTGTCATGACTCGAGTGACCTCACCTCACCTTACGTGCGCGAAACTTCAGGTAGCGAAGAAGAGTAGAAGGATAACTTTGCTAACAAACATGTCGAAGGCACACAAACGAAAACGAGGTAGATCATCTATTGGAGCACAGATTTGAGACCCTTAGTCTGGAGGAAAAATTAGAGGTAAAACACCTTGGTCCCCACCATCCAAGGGATTTCGGCATTAGCCAAACTGCTGGCAGAAACATCCGTGCATTTAATGTGGAGTGGTTTGCCAAAAAATAAATGGCTAACGGCTAGCATTCAGAAGAACGCACTCTTCTGCTTTCCTTGTTTGCTGTTTGGTGTTTGGTGAAGTTACTTGGTCGAGGACGGGATACAAGGATTTAAAACACCTCTCTGAGAGGATAACCAAACATGAGAGCAGCAGTAGAAGTCATCTGGATAATGCTATGCATTGGGTCTTTTTGGACAGGGGAATGCGCTGCCCAGAATGACAGTGCTTACCAGCGCGGCATTGATGAGTGTCGTGGCAATTTCTTTGTCTACGGAGTTCCTACCGTTCCTATGTCAGATATTGCGTCTAAGACAGATGAGATAATGGTACAAACGACTCGCAATACTTGTGTACAATTATGGTCACGTATATATTGTAAAGATAATACAAACAAAAATGCATCATAACATGCATCAACAAATAATAACAACAGACATACAATATTAATCTGAGGCCTCAGATGGGAGTTCGCCTGGCGTCTATCAGAAGGCTCGCAGGGAGAAGTCCGCTGAGTAATGAGAGTAATGAGTTTTTATTCACTGCTTTTGGGGCTCTGTAGGGGAGCCGCCCCCTCAATCCACCAAAAGTCTTTGTTTTACCAGATGGTAATATTTTGATTGAAGCTCTCCAAGATGTCATAAATACAGGTTTGCCGCCTTGCCTTATGACCCCTTTATCACCTCCGCTGCCCAGGGGACAGAGGAACAGGCCCATATAAAAGAGGTCAGATTGGGTTATATATACAAGAACAGATACATCAAAGGAGAGGAGAGGAAGGGGCCGACAACTGGAGGCTATCACTCGGAACATAAAAGGTTCACACTTTGGTTGACCTTCTGCAAACTGAGCAGGCAGGAAAGATTTGCATCACAAGAACTAACAACAACAAGAAGTTCATACATAAAGAAAATACAACACAATACAACATGCAGATTTTTCATCACACTGATCACACACAGAATAGTAAACTAAAGTTAAGAAATACAAAATGTAACAACATGTAGATTTTCCATCACATGAGCATAACAGGCAAGTGGAGGAAAACAGATATGTACTCAGTCGGATCATCACTTGTATTAAAATGTGGGAAAAGTGAGACAGCGCTGCAGGGTCACGACGAGTCGGCGGACTCTCTGAATCCGGGGATATTGCGTTGTATTTTTGAGACGATGTGCGAGGGCGATGCTAGGCTTCAGCGGCACTATGATGCTCAGCCCGTATTCAAAGGGACATCAAGCACCATACAGAAAAAACTATTAAACTGCATGTATGAAGTGTACAGGGACTAGATAGCCAAACAAGTGGACGAGACATCATTATTTGCTGTACAGGCCGACGAGACAACGGATGTCTCCTGTAAATCACAGATGGTGGTTGTGCTGCGATACATCTTGCCATGTAACACAGTGATGGAGAGCTTTTTAGAGGTTGTGGAAGTTAAGGACAAAACTGGTTTTGGCCTTTGCAATCTAGGGGGGACAGCGACTGCGTCTAGCCGGACCCGCCGTACCCCACTGGTCGCAGCGCCTCAGGTAGTGCGCTGTTTCTTCATGGCTTCCTGAGTAGCCGAAGGGGCCGCACGGCCACCTGGCGCTCCTGTGAAGGCATAGGCACACGTCCATCACAACGCACAGTTCATCCCACAGGGCTGGGGTGGGTGACGATGACATGTCGACCTCCAGCTCAGCCTGGTAGGCCAGCAGCAGCGACGATGCGTTGAGCGCCCTCACCATCGTGGCCATCACCTTGTACCCCTTCTCGGTCATTGACGACTGGAAGGAGTCAGAGCTGGACGGCAGTGTAGGGCTCGCCGAAGTCATGTTGGACTTCTGCGTGGAGTTGAGGTGCGATGCCAGCAGTGGTTCAACCGGAGGCAGGTGGGAGAACCCCTTTTCCTCCATACCGGCCCAATTCAACCCTGATCCACCCTGGACAGGGATCTTGGCTGATATCCACCGGGGGCTCAGGCCACTCGATGTTCCGCCTCGCAGCCGCCCTCTTGCAGGCCTGTGGAGATCCATGCTGACGCCGGGTTCAGGGAGCTGGTGCAAGCTCTTTTCCCCTTTTCCTCACGATTGTAAGGGAGGAATCATCATCCTTGTCCTTGTCAGAGCCGAGGCTAATAAAATTCCCCCCCCCGACTCGGAGTTACCGCCCTCGGCTTCGTCAGGCCCTACCAGCAGGCTAGCCTCGATAGCGTCGGGTTGAGTCAATTCCAGCGGCTGGGAAGCTTCGGTGAGGTCCACCTCCGATCCCCAGCTGGTGCCCAGTGGGGTGGCGAGCCCCAAGGAACCTCCTGCTAGCTCCGGTAGTGGTGGGTCGGTTACCCCCATTATCGGATCTTCTGCGAAGAGCTTTGCCTGCTTATTTAGCTGGCGTTTGCAGGTTTTATTAGAAAACCGTGCGCAATGCTCACAGGTGGTCGGGAATGCAAGGGCAGCCTTGGCATGTTCCAGCCCAAGGCAGCGAATGCAAGCGGTGTGGCTACCCGCTCCCGACATCTTGTTCCCGCACACGCAGGACTTTGTCCCTCGGTTAGGGTAGGTTCAACCTCAGACTGCATGGTCTCCGCTTTCCGCTTATGACCAGCTGCTGTTTGGTGACAGGTCAGCTTGGACACGTGGATTGCAGCTAGTGTGGGTACTAGCAGCTACTGTTTGGTGACAGTCTAGCTTTTAGCCTCACAGAGGTCAGATGTAGCGATGTAGGCTAGCGTTCGGTGACCGAGGGGTTAGCTCGCTGTGGGAAAATTATGCTAGGCCGTCTACAACTTCTGGCCGAGAGGTGCTTCTAGGAGCGAGAAGAGGTTAAAGACTGAAGAGATGATGTGACGTCCCTCCTCCGCAAGGCAGACGTCACGTCTGTTGGCCAGTCACGACTGGCGTAGTGTAAAATTGCTTCTGGGGGACAGCGCGAAGGGCATGTCCCATAGTGAGATACCGAGTGAATATTGAAAGAAAACCACACATTAATTTTCTCATATTTGAGGCGTGGTTTACGATTGCCCGGAGCCGTTTTTGGGCGCTCCGAATGTCTATCATATGAGTCCGTACGTAGCTCATAGCAATCGTATCAATGACACCAGATTACGTATTTAGAGCCTCAGAAATTCGATGAGGAAGAAGACGATGGGTGTGTCGCATAGACGTCGTCATCGTCTTGCCGTCCCCCCCCGTTCTGTGATTGGTTCCCTAACTCAGGCGAAAATCTGATCCATGGAATCCAGGTTGCCTAGCAGCGTGAAATGAAATCGCGCGCAAGGCAGCATCGGTATACCCAGGCTACATTCTAATATTGAAACCCACATGTGCTAATATTGAACATTGCTGGTAATCATGTTGAGATGATGTTAAATTGCCGTCTTTTTCTGTTTTATGTTGTCTGTTTTTTGATGCATATTTTATGTGGAACTATTGCCCCTTTTCCACTGCGCGTTTTCGCAACGGTACGACACGGCTCTGCACGACACTACCCTGATTTGAGAGCTTTTCTACTGCGGATTGGAGGCGGGACCCGTTACGGTTTTCCGTACCTGTTTCAGAGGTAGGTCTAGCCGGTACGAGTCGGGGGCCTAAATGTCACGTGAACAGTGCTGTCCACTGATTGGTTAGATGAAATGACATCATATGTGCGACGAAGCGCGGGGGTCTTTAAACATTCACCCGGCATGTATGAAAACACGACTGCGAGAGCAACAACGACAAAACGATAAGAAAAATGGAAAACATGAGAAGAAGAACCAACCCTTGGTCAATGAGCGAGGTTCAGACCTTTCTGTGCGTGGTGTCCGAGGATCGCGTACAGAGGGACCTGGACGGATCAACGCGGAACACCTCCGACTCCGCCCTCCGACTCCGCCCAGTTCCAGGCCACGGTTGTGTGTGGAAAAGCGAAAATTTTCTGGTACCGTGCCATGTAGTGTAGGGCTGCACTAACCGCACACGAGTGGAGTCGGGACTATTTTGGCAGTGGAAAAGGGGCATATGTGCTGCTGTCTTGGCCAGGACTCCCTTGTAAAAGAGATAGTGAATCTCAATGGGATTATTCCTGGTAAAATAAAATTAAAATAAAATCTCGGAGCCCGTATCGTAAAGGGTTTGCAGACAGTGGGTCTTTCAGGACAAATCCCTTGACATTACCTGAGAACATTCTTTATGAGGGATACAGGTTCTCATTAGAGGGTATTCGCTTTTAGATCATCCTGTTGGACCTTATGTAGATGTAACCCAGTAGAAAATTCGGCCCTGGTTTATTTTTTGATTTCCATGTTATATACTTATTTCTCAAAGTTTCCCCTTTCTGTACTTTGTCTGTACTATTCCCTTAATATTGTATTACCTGTTGGGTTATTAAGCTGTCCATCAGTGATTTTGCTCATACTGGACTCTTATTGGCTGTATCTAAGAATACAGACTCCTAATGGGTAGAGAGAAGTAGGCCCCACCTTTCACGGAGCTGCCGTCAATGCCCAGCCCGAACGCTAACACAAGTGGACAAGTGAAACGAGCTGAGAAAACGAGTCAGATTGAATAAAGTGTTAGTTATAAAAGTTTTATAAAACTGATATAAAAACGGAGTTGAAGTTGAAGGGCAACAAAACTGAAGTGAGAGAGAGGGAATTGTTGACCAAGCGCTGGGAGTTTTATTATTTCCGGCAGAATCTTGGTGAGTTCATGAAGCTAAAGCTAATGCTCATTGCTAACCATAGTGGCCATGCTTTGTGTTAGCATGCTGTGTCTTACCACGAAGCTCAGGAGCCTACCGCTGTGTGTGAACCTGTCTCTATGTTAACTGTTGTACAGTGTTGACGCTACAATTAAAGCAGCACATTGGTTCACTGATTATCTCTCTCATCTCATCTTCAAAGCTAACCCTTATACCGGGTCGGGTCGCGGAGGGCAGCAGCTCAGCAGGGGTGCCCCAGACTTCCTCTTATCCGAGCACCATTGACCAACTTTGACGCGGGGGGATCCCGAGGCGTTCCCAGGCCAGTGTTGAGATATAAATCTCTCCACCTAGTCCTGGGTCTTCCCCGAGGTGTCTCCTCCCACTGGTCGTGCCTGGAACACCTGAAAAACTCCAAGGGAGGCGCCCATGTGCATCTTACCAGATGCCGCGAACCAACTCAAGTCAATGATTCCTTTCTAAGCAAAGAAGCAGCGCGCTCTATCTTGAGCTCCTCAACGGATGACTGAACTTCTTCACCTATCCTAAGGGAGAAGCCGCACCCTCCTGAGGAAAACTCATCTCGGCGCGATTGTAACCGTGATCTTGTGTCCTTTCGGTCATCACCCATTCCTCATGACCATCATAGGTGAGGATAGGAACGAAGATTGACCGATAGATCGAGAGCTTTGCCTTGCGGCTCAGCCTCTCTCTTTCGTCACAACGTTGCGGTGAAGCGAACGCAATACCGCTCCCGCTGCTCCGATTCTCCGGCCAATCTCACGCTCCATCGTCCCCTCACTCGCGAACAAGACCCCCAGGTACTTGAACTCCTTCACTTGGGCTAAGGACTCATTTCCTACCCGGAGTAGGCAAACCAACCGTGTTCCTGCTAAGAGTTATGGCCTCAGATTTAGAGGTGCTGATCCTCATCCCAGCCGCTTCACACTCGGCGCCATCCGATCCAGTGAGTGCTGAAGGTCAAGGCCGATGATGCCATCCAGCACCACATCATCTGCAAAGAGCAGTGACGAGATCCTCAGACCACCGAACTGCAACCCCTCCCCACCACGACTGCGCCTCGATATCCTGTCCATGAATATCACAAACAGGATTGGTGACAGGCGCAGCCCTGGCGGAGGCCAACACCCACCGGGAACGAGACTGACTGGCTGGCCGAGAACCCGGACACAGCTCTCGCTTTGGGAGTACAAGGATTGGATGGCCCTGAGAGAGAGACCCCCCACCCATACCCCCGCAGCACCTCCACAGTTTTCTCCCGGGGACCGGTCATATGCCTTCTCCAGATCCACAAACACATGTAGACCCGGATGGGCATACTCCAGGCCCCCTCCAGGATCCTTGCGAGAGTGAAGAGCTGGTCCGTAAGTTCCACGTCCGGGGCGAAAACCGCATTGTTCCTCTTCAATCTGAGGTTCGACGAATCGGCCGAACCCCTCCTTTCCAGCACCTTGGAGTAGACTTTTACCAGGGAGGCTGAGAAGTGTGATACCCGGTAATCTGGAGCACACTCTCTGGTCCCCCTTTTTGAACAGGGGGACCACCACCCCAGTTTTGCCACTCCTTTGGCACTGTACCCGACTCCCCATCCAATGTTGAATAGGCGTGTCAACCATGACAGCCCCTCAACACCCAGAGCTTTTAGCATTTCTGGCTGGATCTCATCAATCCCTGGGGCTTTGCCACTGTGGAGTTGTTTAACTACCTCAGTGACCTCCACCAGGAAAATTGACGATGAACCACCAATCAACCTCGAGCTCTGCCTCCCATCATAGAGGGCATGTTAGTCGGATTCAGGAGTTCCTCAAAAGTGTTTCCTTCCACCTTCGACTACCTCCTCAGTTGAGGTCAACAGAGTCCCATCCTTACTGTACACAGCTTGGATGGTTCCCCGTTTCCCCCTCCTGAGGTGCCGGATGGTCTTCCAGAAACACTTTGGTGCCGACCGAAAGTCCTTCTCCATGGCCTCTCCGAACTTCTCCCACACCCGCTGCTTAGGCCTCCGACACGGCAGCGGCTGCAGCCTTCGATCCTGTCGCGTACCCTGCAACTGCGTCAGGAGTCCTCCGGGATAACAATATCCCGAAAGGCCTCCTTCTTCCAGTCGGACGGCTTCCCTGACCACCGGTGTCCACCACGGTGTCGAGGGTTACCGCCCTTGAGGAACCTAAAGACCCTGAGGCCACAACTCACTGCCCGCAGCTTCAGCAATGGAGGCTCTGAACACCCGCCACTCCGGCTCAATGCCCCCAACCTCCACAGGAATACTAGAAAAGCTCCGCCGGAGGTGTGAGTTGAAGATCCCTAGGACAGGGGCCTCCTCTAGACGTTCCCAATTCACCCGCACTACTCGTTTGGGCTTACCAGGTCTGTCCAGAATCTTCCCCCATTCCCTGATCCAACTCACCACCAGATGGTGGTCGGTTGACAGTTTCAGCCCCTCTCTTCACCCGAGTGTCCAAAAACATGCCGCCTCAGATCCAGATGACACGATTACAAAATCGATCATCGATCTTCGGCCTATAGGTACTCTGGTTACCATGTACACTTATGAGCACCCTTATGTTCGAACATGGTGTTTGTTATGGTCCAAATCCATGACTAGCCACAGAAAGTCCAGTAACAAAACGACCACTCGGGTTTAGATCAGGGAGGCCGTTCCTCCCCACCACGCCTCTCCAGGTGTCTCCATCGTGCCCACACATGGGGCGTTGAAGTCTCCCAGTAGAACTACGGAGTCCCCTACTGGAGCCCCATAACAGGACTCCATTCAGGGTCTCCACAGAAAGGCCGAGTACTCTGAACTGCTGTTCGGTGCATACGCACAAACAACAGTCAGAGTTTTCCCCCCACCACCCTTAGGCACAGGGAGGCGACCCTCTCGTCTTACCGGGGTAAACTCCAACACCGTGGCGCTCAGCCGGGGTTTATGAGTATCCCCACACCCGCCCGGCGCCTCATGCCTCTGGCAACTCCAGAGAAGAATAGAGTCCAACCCGCTATCCAGGAGTATAGTACCAGAGCTTGAGACTGTGCATAGAGGTAAGCCCACCAGATCTAATGGTAGCGCTCCACCTCCCTCACAAGCTCCGGTTCCTTTCCCCACAGTGAGGTGACGTTCCACGTCCCCAGAGCCAGCTTCTTGCCGCTCAGGTCTGGTCCGTCGGGACCCCCTGCCTTTCACCGCCACCTCAGTGGCAGCGCACCCGACCCCAGTGGGTCCTCCGCAGGTGGTGGGCCCACAGGACGAAGAGGGGGGGGGGTGCCACGTAGCTTTTTCGGGCTGTGCCCGACCGGGCTCCCGTGGCAAACCCGGCCACCAGGCGCTCGCCAACGGGCCCTCCCGTCTGGGCTGGCGGCTCCAGACGGGAGGCCCCGGGCTTCCTCCGGCAGGGGTCTCTCCTCCTCTTTCTCGTTTTTCATGGAGTCTTGGTGAACCATTCCCTAGTCTGCCCCTCACTGAGACCACTCTTGCCATGGGAGACCCTGCCAGGAGCACAACGGCTCCAGACAACACCAGCCTCAGGTTCACAGAGACACGCAAACCTCTCCACCACGATAAGGTGACGGTTCCAGGAGAGGGTTCACTGATAATCTGATAGAAAATATGAAGCTAAGCCATTTTACTTTGCTGCTCAATTTATTTGCACTTTACTTTTGTAGTGTTTTTATGTTTTAAATTTGAATATGTATTCTCTGTTATGCACTACTTGTGCTAATGGTATGTAGCGTATGTTTAAAAAGACTGTTCTATAAGCACTTATATAGCCTTGAATTTAATATGTTGCGGTGTAGCCTAAGATGTTTTGTGTTACACAGTAAAAACACACATGGTTATATAAGGTTTATTTAATCATATTTAATGGTTAAAAGAATTTAAGTGATTGTAATTCATGATAAATAGCTAAATATAATTCATATTTTGTCAAAATATTAACGCATTTCGTACGTGAAAAAAAGCTGTACAGTTAAAAAAGATAGAGGTTGAGAATTTTGATGATTTCCATTATGGCCATAACAATTATTCGCCGAAGGCGAAGTGGATAGTGGTGAATAGTTTACCACTATTTACCACTATCCACAGAGCCTGAGGAGAATGTTTTAATACTACCTTGAAAAACACGTAGTCCATATTTTGTGGCTTTTCTGGTGTTTGTTGGGATTGCGTTTTTGTTGTATTTCCGAGTCTGTCACGTTAGCAAAAACGAGAGTTTGCGCAAGCCATTTTGCGACAATCATTATCCCGAGTTTCGCAAGTGGATAATGAAGATTATCCCGAGATAGCGAACCAATCAGATTGCGCCATCTAGGGAGGTTTCTGTGTAGTATGTACTAAAGAGTATTATTCTAAGACCCATAGTAATAGCCTGTTTTTATATAGGCTAGGTTTTTTGGAGTCCTTGGAATCCCTTGAGAATTTGGATCGAATTCCCCTTGACGAAGGGGTGGCCAAAGGAGTGGACCGATATCACCTGTGCCAAGGAGGATGCCAATCTTCCTTTACATCCATCATTTGAGCATATCAGTTGAAAGCGCTCTAAAGCGCCACACATGACCAATTGACTTTTACTTTTTGACTTTTGATTTGACATTCCCCTTTTTTGACTAAAGTATGCTGAACCAAGGAAACTAAAGGAACACTTGCAAGGAATTTATTTTTGTTTATATTTTATTTTTTCCTTATGGACATTTTTCTGCCATTTCATGGTGTTTAAAGATAATTGTTTCTGACCTAATGTTGGGGTCTAAATTGTGGAATTCCTGAATATTCCTGATGCATTGAAATCTATATTATTATCTTTCCACAAGGTTGAATACAGTTAATCTAAAAGTTAACCTGTGGCTCCAGTTAGTCATTGTGTTTTTATTCTTTCCCTCCTTATGAACCTAGTGACTAGTCCATATCTGAATACTCTACTGCCCACTAGGGTTCCATAGACAATGGTTACTGTTGCGCAGTGAGTCTCTGTGAGAATGGTAGAGTGGATGTAGCGCGTCAGTCTTGAATTTCTGCGTGCAGCCTTTGTCTCCCAAGTGATGCGCATTTATGTGAATCTTAAGAAGTCCCAATTCTTATGTCATATGGAATACTTATTCACCAGAGGTTATGGAATTATATTTTTGTGCTTATTTCGAACTTGAACCCATGTTTTCAAGGCCGGTTGCTTGCACCACATCTATGAGGGTAAAAGGCATGATGATGGACCGGCGGGATTTGAACCCTGGTCGCTGGTGGTCTGGTCTTGAATCTATCCACTACGCCAAACACCGCTACATCTAAGCGGTTGAAAACATATTAGATCAGCTGGTTGACAACTTCCTCTGGAAAGTTATGGAGAAATTTGGGTTCAGCGCTGGTTTCATAGACGAGATAACAGTGTGGTTGAGAGTGCTGAAATTTAACGGCGGTCTGTGTGCTCCTTTTAGGGTGTGCTAGAGTTCAGGCAGGGCTGTGCTCTGTCAGGGATGTTCTATGCACACTCCCTGGAACCCCCTCATCGACAAAAATAAGCGCTCCAACCCTACAAGACCTGGTTTTAATGAGAACATTGTTTTATTTGCATACGGTGATGTCATTTGTTTTTTACTATGACTGTGAGTATTTAAACTCTAAATACTCACAGACTAAGACTTTCTCAGGACAAACAAACGTTAGTTACGT
>OLKM01001876.1:85070-99707 GCA_900291075.1 Melanogrammus aeglefinus
CAATTGACTTTTACTTTTGACTTTTGATTTGACATTCCCTTTTTGACTAAGTATGCTGAAAAGGAACTAAAGAACCTTGGCGGGAATTTGTATTTTGTTTATATTTTTTTTTTCGCTATGGACATTTTTCTGCCTTTCTGTGTTTAAAGATAATTGTTTCTGACTAATGTGGGGTCTAAATTGGGGAATTCTGAATATTCCCTGATTGCCTTGAATCTATATTATTATTTTCCACAAGGTTGAATACAGTTAATCTAGAAGTTAACCTGTGGGCTTCAGTAGTCATTGGTGTTTTTTATTCTTTCCCCTTATGAACCTAGTGACTAGTATATCTAATATCTAGCTGCCCTAGGGTTCCATAGACATGGTTAGTGTTGCGGCAGTGGTCTCTGTGAGAATGGTAGAGTGGTATGTAGCGCGTCAGTCTTGAATTTCTGGCGTGCGCCTTTGTTCCCAAGTGATGCGACATTTTGTGGGAATCTTAAGAAGTCCCATTCTTATGTCATATGGAAATACTTATTCCCAGAGGTTATGGAATTATATTTTTGTGTCTTATTCGAACTTGAAGCGTCATGTTTTCAAGGCGTGCTTGCACCACATCTATGAGGGTAAAAGGCGCTGATGGACCGGCGGGATTTGACTCCCTGGTCGCTGGTGGTCCTGGTCTTGATCTATCCACTACGCCAACTACAACCCGTAATCTATAGTCGGATTTGAAAACATATTAGATCAGCTTGGCTGACAACTTCCTCTGGAAGTTATGGAGATGTTGGGTCCGGCGCTGTTTCATGACGAGATAACAGTGTGGTTGAGAGTGCTGAAATTTAACGGCGGTCTGTGTGCTCCTTTTAGGGTGTGTAGAGTCAGGCAGGGCTGTGCTCTGTCAGGGATGTTCTATGCACGCTCCCTGGAACCCCTCCTCAACAAAATACGCTCCAACCTACAAGACCTGGTTTTAATGAGAACATTGTTTTATTTGCATACGGTGATGTCATTGTTTTTACTATGAACCTGTGAGTATTTAAACTTAAATACTCACAGACTAAGACTTTCTCAGGACAACAAACGTTAGTTACGTATTATAACTCTAGATTCTATGAGTATATAGATTCTACGACATGTCTCTTAGGTAAAACCTAATTAAAATAGCATGGGGAAGCCCAGGAGGCTGCTGTGCAGATATCCTCCATAGGCATCCCTCTTTGCAGAGCGACAGAGGAAGACATTCCTCTTGTCAAGTGAGCTCTCATAGTCTCAGGCGGCTCCGCTAATCATTGAGACCATTTCCACCGGGCGCGGCTGCAGAACGTCTCAGCAGCATCCCAGGAGCGGCTCACAGCACTTTCATTCCGTAGCATTTCTATTTTTGTTGCTGAACCGCGTCAATTTCAACAGAGCAGATCGAGCCGGCCAGGAAGTGAAAAAGTAAAGCCATAGAGCATCCAGTCAATTTTCTAAATAAAACACAATACTGAACTCATGTAGCCTATCACAACTTTACATCAACATTATTACGTCATGACCGGTGACCCCAGGTCAGCAGTCAATCAATCAAAGGGTCTCAGAGTGTCAGCAACATGGACGACGAGAGACTCATTGTCGAAGTTCAGCAACATGAAGTCATTTATGTACCAAATCATCCTTTTTATAGGGTTAGGGTTAGGACAATGGCCGGAAGGACAAAGCGTGGCATTTAATTGCAGTAGTTTTGGGAGTGGGAGGTGAATACATTAGGTTTAGGATTATCGCGTGATCTCGCGTGAATACGGCTGGCTCGGAAGGCAGTGCTGCGCTGCCGTAACGCGCCCGGTGGAAATGCACGCAGGGCAGAAGTCGCAGCCGTTCCGCCGCCCAGCCGTGCCGCAGTAACGCGTCCAGTGGAATCCCAGTGTAAGACATGAAGGGTCTACAGCACTGGTCGACAACCCTAGGCACGCGTGCCACCACTTGCACGTGGCAGCATAATTATTGGCACACTTAAAAATAATTTATTTTATCATTTATTATTTATTTTGTTAAAAAATTTACCGCACAATATGGCAGCATGATTATTACTACAGATTTTTTTGTCACTGTTTTGGCCATTTTCTCCCAGTGTAAATATGATTAAATGAGTTACTGAAAGCAGCAGTGTTCTGAAATGGGATCAATTGAGGAGAAAATATTTAAAATATTGCAAGTGGCCTGTATGCATCGCCATCACATGGTTTTGCAAAGCTGTACATGTCTTAAAGATATTGATGTGGATGGTTCCAACATTCTCATCTATTCTTGTTTTTTTTACATTTCTCACAGTGCAAATGTTTTTGAATGAGTTTCTGAAAGTGGTGTTTTAAGATGGGACATATGTCATTATAATTTGTAAGCCCATATAGCAAATACAAGAACAAAAAAAAGTAAAATGTTGATGCATGATTGTGGACTATATGGAAATAATACAATTCCAGGTTTTGGTGACTGTGTCATAATTCAGCTTAAAATTAATATATTGTTTCTTAAGGCACACTCATTAATGAGAATCTCAAACTGGCACTGCATGTTGAAAAGGTTGCTGACCCCTGGTCTACAGAGAGTGCAGACAGGTCACTCACTCTCTTAGCTGAGGTCAGGGCCAGCAGCAAAGCTGTCTTGGCTAACACAAACTTGAGGGGCACCTGGTCAAGAGGCTCCATTGGGGCTTCAACCAGTGCGTGCAGCACCAGTGTTAAATCCCTTTGTGCAGTGAGAGAGCGTGTCACGGTCATTAAGGGGTGACTAAAAACAGTTTCATCCCCGAAGCCTTCGTGGCATGATGAAACAGCAGCCGCGTATGTCATGCTAAAAGCCAGCCCTCCAGCCAGTGGAGGAAAGAGCACAGGCGGCAAAGGGCAGTAGATGAGATCACAACCTCTCTCCATGCACCATTTCTGGAAAACCGCCAATTTAGCCCAGTAACACGCTCGGGTGGAGTCAACTCTGGCACCCTGGATGGTCCGTACGACCTCCCGGGAGAGGCCGAGACTAGGTCTGCACGATAAATCGTTATAAAATCGCGATCTCGATTCAGCCCTGTGTCGATTTAAGTTTTAAATTAATCGATTAATTCGATTTTCTTTTTTTTATGAGCCGAATCCGACTGACAAGCGCGACTTCCTTCTGTGAGTTTAAAACAATAGGTCCATGGTTTAAAAGCACTCCCAAGCGCTCTCTCTCTTCTAGGTTCTGAGAAGGGCTTCACCCTCAGCCAATGACGAAGTGCCTTTTAGTCACGTGTTTCACTCGTGGAGCAGCAGAGAGCGCAGTAGTTCGGAAAGCTAGTGCGAGTGAGACAAAAGAGATAAACATTGAAGGCAAAATGGACGTTGATGATGAGGACCCAGCTACTAGTGGCTAGAATCAGCCAACCTCTCAGACACAAACGGAACTCATTCCAAAAAAAGGCTCGCATTCGGTGGTGTGGAAGTATTTCGGCTTTAAGCAAAACAACGTGAGTCAGTCTAAAGTGAATTGCAAGGCATGCTTTGCGATCGTTACAGCACAGCAAAGTAACACCACAAATCTATACCAGCACCTCAATCGTCACCACAAAGTGCAATATGATGAAGCTGTACAAGGCAAGAAGTCTGAAAGTCGTTCAACATCAACAACACGGTGGGCTTTGACTTTTGCCCAAAAATCATATTAAAAGTTTGTTTGTTTATTAATATTTGAATATTTATTAATAATATTTTGACCATGAAATGCCTTCAGTAATACCTGGATTGGGCTTCGCGAGGTTTGTTTACCGCGTTGCTATGGCTGCAACACGCTGCAACGGGCGGCGACGGTAGGTGGTTTCCCTAGCAACTGGGAACGCTATGGCACAGCTGAGCATCATTTGCGTAGGTTAGATTTGCGATTAGTTAGGTTTGCAATTATTTTTTATTTTGCTTGAGAGTAGGCTGAGAGTTAGTGTGTCTTGTCATTCTCCACTACATCTGCATTGGAGTAAATAGCTGGAGTTTACAGTTAGTTTAGATTACCCGTTGTTGGATACATTGCATTTTCCGTTAGTTGAATTTCAGTTTGATCTGTCTTTCTTTACCATCGGCTCAACTACTACTTGGAGATGGATAACTTAATTATAAACAGGCCTAATTATGTTAGTGAGAGTGAAATGGTGGCAGTTTTAAAATAATAAAAAAATAATAAGGTCGGATTCCAGTCCGTTGTACCGTAGACCCACAGAGAAATTCTCCGCCGTAGTAGAAAAAATCCTAAATTCTTCCCGAAAACAAGAAAGGCAGCCAGTTCAACTTGTGACCCAACTATACATGTAGAGTTAAGACCATGAATTGGTCGCATTTCCAAAAAATAAGATGCCTTTACATCCAGTTAAAGGCGTCAATGTGACTTGCATCACATTGATTTCCGAAGTCGCTGGTTTGCTTATAGAGACGATCCAGTAAGGGGACAACCACACCACATCAGGCCACCGAAATGATAGAATAAGTTTTTTGGGCTATTTCCAAGCAGTGGAGGGAAACATTAGGTTTTGAAAAACTGGATGTAAAGGCGTCTTATTTTTTGGAAATGCGACCAATTTATGGTCTTAACTCTAGTAAGGCCATGACGTACAAGTTGTTCTGTGCTGTGATTGGCTGAAGAGAAATACCTAAATCACCGCATTCTAAAACTGGACCTTGTGATTTGACCTGTTCAATTTCTGGCGACTCCTTGCATTGACCCGTTCACACCACCCCTGCGACGTTCTAAAACCGTCTCGTTGCAAGGTGAATCTTTGGTCTGAACTGGGCTTTAGGTTTCTAATAAATCACAGTCTAATCAATACTTCATTCACTGCCTATTCTGTGGTCATTACAATATTATGAATAGACTGCGTCGGGTTCCCCGACGTCTCTCCCTCTTGGCCTGCCCATAACAGGTTAGAATATTAAGGGGTGCCTAATATTCGTTCGAATTTTATTTATTTTTTGATATTCGAAATTATATTCGAATAACGAAGTTCGGAGTCAAAGCCCTACAACACAGACATCCATTACTGACACCTTGCACAAGGCAACCCCATACCCACATAACTCCAGTAGGAGTACGGAAATAACAGACGCAATTGCTTACCATGTAGCAAAGGATATGGTTCCAATAAACACTGTAACACGTGACAGCTAAAAAAATGTTTTTGTTATTTGTGAGAAAAAAATCGTGGCAGAAAATCGTGATATCGATTCTAAGCCAAAAAATCGTGATTCACATTTTTCCCTGAATCGTGCAGCCCTAGCCGAGACCCTCTAGGCGCTCGCATTCAGCAGCCAGGCCCACAAGCGTTGGCCGATCTCTGGGTAATATATGATTGTTCCCCCTGCCTGTGAAAAAGCGTCTCGCTGCCAAGGGACTTCCCTCGGCGACCTCCGAGGGCAGACGCTGGAGGCAGGGAAACCATGGTGCACTCGTGCGTTGCGGTGCTATGAAAATCAAAGACAGAGCCGCTCCTCTTGGTCCAAGACTTGGGGAATCAGAGGGACGGGTGCGAAAGCGTACAGGAGTGTGTTCTGCCACGGTCTGTGAGCGGACGCATCCACCCCGAGCGGGGGATTGTCCTTCGCACTGAGAGAGAACTACAGCTCGCACTGTGTGTTCTCCCGTGTGGCGAATAGGTCGACTTCCGCCTTCCCAAACTCGCTCCATATCTGATTGATCAGATCGTGATGCAGAGTCCAGTCCCCTGGTCGGGGACCCCCCCTCGACATTATGTCTGCCCCTCTGTATAGGACACCGGGGATGTACACTGCTCTGATGGAGAGCAAGTGTGTGTGCGCCCAGCATAACGGCTGTCTCGCTATGCTCAGCAGCTGTGCTGAGCGCACGCCCCCGTGGCGATTTATGTTTGCTGCTGTTGCCTGGTTGTCCGTGCGAATCATTAAGTGTTGATTCATTAACATAGCGGCAAAGTGTTGGATTACTTTCAACACAGTGAGAAGCTCCAATGCGTTTATAATGCATGGTCACGGGGGGGCGGCCAAACACCGACCTCTACGTGAAACTTGCATGTTCCTCCCCAGCCCGACAGAGAAGCATCCGTGAACACCGAGATGTGTGATGTTGCTCTGCCCAATGCCACTCCTCTAGTGAGGGTTCAGGGATCGCCCCAGTGGGTCAAATCGGGGCCCACTGATCAGCCCTCCTGTTTTCTTGGGTACCAGGAAATAACGGGAATAGAATCCCTGAATCCTTCGGGACTGTGGAAATCACTTTTTTTTGCTAGAAGCTGCTGGAGCTCCGCCAAAAGTGACATCTGTTGATCCTTGGATGACAGCGTTGTTTCCACAATCCCGTTGAATCGTGACGGGACGGAGGTGAACTGCAGGGTGTGACGCTTGTTGATCAGCCTGTCCATCCAATTGGCCAGGGTGCGGTGCACGCGTTTAGCCACTTTGAGTAATGCTCTGAAAGCAGCTGTGCAGCCGCCTGTTTTGATGCCGCTGTCATGGAAATGAGCCACGCTTGAGCTCCTGCCACCGCTGCAAGGGGAGGAATTTTCCTCCTCGCAGCCCATGGGGAGCTCTGCCCGAAAGGGCTGGGTGTGTGTGCCATTAGCAGAGGCATGCCCTGCCTGCTCAGCTTATGACAGGAGTGTAGCTTCCTCTCTCCTGAGCGTTGGGATGCGAGGAGGAATAACACTGTGACTGGGTAGCAGACTGCGGACACTTAGCGAGCTGTGTGTCATTCGTAAACAGAGAGCTCGCTCTAGCGGCCGTCTCGCCACATGTCATGCCAGGCGTGATGTGGTGAGGGGAAAAGTAATTTAGGGCTGGCTCGAGCAATAATAAGAGGTTTATTGACGGCCTGCCTATATGTGGTGGGAGATGCGTGTGAAACAGATATGACCGGGCCGATAGGCTCCGGTGTTAACTGGGGTGGAGAGAAAACAGCCGTCTTTAGTAAAGAGGTGTATCTCGCTCGTCACATGCTTCTCCCTCGCCCCGTCAATGCCTTCGCTGTCGCTTGTGGGGTGGGACATTGCCCCATGAGCCCACTGCCTGGGGAGCTCACAATGAGGGATAGGGCATCGTCCAGCCGGCCAGTGAAGTCGTCGGCAGTGTCGGCTCTGTGCTGTCTGTCATCCACTGGCAGCGCCGTACAATGCCAACACAGGCAGATCGGCGAGAGCGCCAAGACGGCATGTTCATGCCCAAGGGAGCTCTCGCACACTTCATGGCTAGTGCTACCCATGCTAACACGAACGTGAAGCTTTCCCTCAAACTTAAAAACGTATCTAAGTAACTTTCAGTTGTCCCCCTACCGCTCAGTGGTCACGTGGTTCATGTAAGCCTATATAGTTCCAAAACACGTCGCCCTGCCATGTTCTTCTATGGGACTGACGGCAGCGATTACAATATTGAATGGTCAATATAAATTAAAAAAAACACATACCCAAGTACTTTTCTGACTATTGTTACATATTTGTAAATATCCATTTTACATTTGGAGTGGTAGGGTGACAACTGAAAGTTACGTGGATACGTTTTTAAGAGGGAATGCTTCACGTTCATGTTAGCATGGCACTAGGCTACTGTCTATAGTGGCTTAACCCTAACTTTTACCTTACTACATCTGTTCTGAAATCAAAGACGATTCAAGATTTTCTATTTTGCGCAACTGGACTATTGGATTTCCTTGATTTTGCATGTAATTCCGATTCACTTGATCCCCGTTTCAACGAGCGAGTCGACCACGGGCGCTTAACTCAAAATGAATGGTTTGACATTCCGTTCTGTGGAAGACGAAAAAGGTGCAACCGTGCTCTGGGACACGATTCAATAGATTAACGGTTGTGCGCATGAGCAAGAAATCACGTGACATATATATATGTATATATATATATATAGTCATTTGACGGATCCCTGTGTGACCAGGTCGACTCGCTCGGTGAAACTGGAATCTGTGCGCATATTACGGAAATCGGCGTGTTTCCGTAATGATCCCACGGATTTTGAGTTAAGCGTCCGTAGTCATTTGACGGATTCCTGTGAGACCAGGTTGAAGTATCACATATATTAAAGAATAAGTCATTACGCTTGGATGAATAAAATGATTTTTTTTTAATAAAAAATGAGTGGGACAACAAGGGCAAATCCCATTACTTGGCTCACTGTCTCAACCCTACATCTCAACCCTAACCCTACCCTTACCCTCATTGCTCATGCTCATTGCTACCCCTAACCGATCCCCTACCAAATGGGACAACCGTACCCTGTGACGTCATGTGACGTTTATAAAAGGAACACACATTCTCACATTGATCCACCATTCTCTAAGCATTTTTAAAACGAATTATTGCATTACTTGGCAGGGGATAAATATAACATTACTTATATAATATTACTAATATAATATATTAGTATATTTTTAACCTGGAGTCACTAGAACATGGAAGATCTGGATATCATACGACATGAGCCCGGCAGCTCCCCGACCGCGGGCCGCCCGGCCGTGGACCGGGGTCGGGCGGCCCAGGGTCGGGGAGCTGCCCCGGGCTCATGTCGTATGATATCCAGATCTTCCGAGAGTCCGCGGCCGGGCTGCAGAGTATAATTAATAAAATAATTAATAGTTAATTACAGAGAAAACACTTAAATTTGTGTTTTTCAAATCCTGTCACATCTTTTCGCCCTCCATCTTGTCTAGGATATTTCTTGATTTTCAGTTTTCTCGCAAGGTATTGTGGGAGCAAGTCACAACTGAAGCGCTTTGAGGGTGCCCATCGAAAATCTCAATTTTGAGGGGATGTTAGCCCTCCCCCTTACCCCTTAAGCTACCTTTAAACTGGTATTGGGACATGGCTCCACGGCGCGTGAACGCGCAACAGCGAGGGCTAGGGCTGAGATTTTCCTTTGAGCCAAGTAATGGGATTGGGCCCAAGAATGTGTTTATCCAATTGGAAAAACAAGAACAAAGTGAACGAATAGGGTTGCATATTGTGTATATATAAGTGTTTGCAAGAAAGGAATACGGTGAGGAAAGGAGACAATTAAAAAATCAATACAAATCAGGGGTTTTTCTGGCCAAAATTTTGGCTGAGGCGGCCACGCGCGCGCGCTGGAGGGGGGGGGGGCATGTCGCGTGTCAACCCCCCACCACACACCACACACACACACACACACACACAGTGGGCCTGTCCCAATATGCACACTCGATCACACTTACACACTTGGGCACTTGGCGTGCGCGTTCATGGGCTTAGTGTCATTCATCATGCTCTGTTAATGTTTTTATTTTTTCGTTTTTCTTGTTTGTTTTATTTACTTACAGAGTTGGGCTTACACATTTATGATCTGAATCTTGCGCATAGAGACACTTTTGGAGTAGATGAGACTGATACAGAAAGTGCAATTGCTATTTGCGGCTGTGTTGTGTCCCAGGTACTGGCAAGCACAGGTATTGTTAGTGCGAATGGGGGGCATGTCGCGTCTCAACCCCCACCACACACCACACACAGCACACACACAGTGGGCCTGTCCCAATATGCCGGCAAAACGTCCCCAAAGTGTGTGCGTAACCAAGCGCACTGAGCCAAGTGTGGAGGAATGGGATAGCACAGAAAGTGCAATTGCTATTTGCGTGTTTCCATTGAAAGGTATTTGATGAGTCGTAAGTTTCTTCTTGTGACGGCACACATCTCAGCGTATACAGCTGTTGAACTTGCTGAAAGGCTGATTCTGAAAGGCAAAGCCCGTGTGGCGCTGCAGCGGCCGAAAATAAGGGCGCACTCACACTAGGGCCAGTTGTTCTATACCGTGCTGAGAGCCCGAATGCCCCCTCCCCTGTCCCCCGCTGGCCCGCACTCACACCACCTCCAACACAAGCTGCTCAAGCACGGCTGCCTCCGTTGATATAGAGGGATTATTTGTTTTACCAAACACGGCGGATGTGCGCTTTACCCTGACTGGCAGAAAGAACGGAGCCTTTTAACACCAGAGTTGATGGAGGTGCTGACAACAATATAAGGTGGTGGTGTCCACACAACCCGTACTGGTTTATGTGACCTTAAGGTGACAATTTCGGCGCAGGAGGGAGTTGGGAGTGTGGATGCGAAGCCAAATTTCCTTCAACCATGCACGGAAAAGGGGAATGATGGAAAAGGTTTTTATCATTTATTGAGAAAACATGCCCAGGTCAGCAATGCATGACAAAAAAACATGTGGTTCATTTGTCCTCTCAAGTCACATAAAACCAACACAGCGTGGACACGCACAACTCCGGTGACGCCGGTGACGTGTAGAAAAGCGAAAAAAGTGTTTCCATTACACTTTTGTGATACACGTTTGTATCGATACGTCTCAAAAACCACCTCATGAGAACATAAAAACTTTTTTGCGATATTTTAGTTTTTTCGAAATGTAGGTGTTTCCATTGCCAGTTTTTATTTTCGATATTTAGGTTTTGCACATTTCAAGCATGATTTCAAGGGGTAATGGAAATGCACCTACTGTTGCTGCAAATATGAGAGAGGAGGCTGCTTTTAATTTCTGACAGCTCTACATTGCGCTACCTTTAAATGCTAACGGACTTCGGGGTTTACTGACAGACATTTCACTGCACAAATCGTAGGAAAATAGCCACTCTGCGACATGAGGTACTTTGGGTTATAAGATTACTACCAGAGGACCAAGCCGCTCTGCGCCAGTGAGGTGCGTTCGCGCTCAGCACAAGGTTAGACCGGAGCGGAGCCCCAATGAGCCCCGCCCCGCGGGAACACAAGCAGCGCGTCAACGTCATTTTGCCGCCTGGAGATGAAATCAAACGCACCCTTCTGCTGCGGTCCGATTTGAAAACAGCGCCACTGAGCTTCCATAGAACTACATTGATTTTCAATCAAGATTCCAGCGCGGCGGCGGACAATATCAGCGAGGCGGCCGCCTCTAAATTTATAATGCAGAAAAAACCCTGCAAATAAAATGGACCACAGGTTATAAACCCTCCAGCAAATGCAGATTCCACTGCCTAACATCTGCAGGCTACAAAGGAGGATGCAGCATGTAAATCTGGAGCCGGAAAATTTTAAGAAAAATCCTCTCCACATACAGTGGGGCAAAAAAGTATTTAGTCAGTCACCAATTGTGCAAGTTCTCCCACTTAAAAAGATGAGAGAGGCCTGTAATTTTCATCATAGGTATACCTCAGCTATTAGAGACAAAATGAAAAAAAAATCTAGAAAGTCACATTGTCTGATTTTTAAAGAATTTATTTGCAAATTATGGTGGAAAATAAGTATTTAGTCAGTTACAAAAGGTCATCTCAATACTTTGTTACATGCCCATTGTTGGCAATGACAGAGGTCAAACGTTTTCTGTAAGTCTTTACAAGGCTTTCACACACTGCTGCTGGTATTTTGGCCCATTCCTCCATGCAGATCTCCTCTAGAGCAGTAATGTTTTTGGGCCTTCGCTGGACAACACAGACTTTGAACTCCCTCCAAAGATTTTCTATGGGGTTGAGATCTGGAGACTGGCTAGGCCACTCCAGGACCTTGAACTGGCTTTAGCAGGGGGACACGTCTGGCACTGCAGGATTTGAGTCCCTGGCGGCGTAGTGTGTTAGTGATGGTAGCCTTTGTTACTTTGGTCCGAGCTCTCTGGAGGCCATTCACTAGGTCCCCCCGTGTGGTTCTGGGATTTTTGTTCACCGTTCTTGTGATCATTTTGACCCCACAGGGTGAGATCTTGCTTGGAGCCCAAGATCGAGGGAGATTATCAGTGGTCTTGTATGTCTTCCATTTCCTAATAATTGCTCCCACAGTTGATTTCTTCACACCAAGCTGCTTACCTATTGCAGATTCAGACTTCCCAGCCTGGTGCAGGTCTACAATTGTGTTTCTGATGTCCTTTGACAGCTCTTTGTTCTTGGCCATAGTGGAGTTTGGAGTGTGACTGTTTGAGGTTGTGGACAGGTGTCTTTTATACTGATAAGGATTAAGGAGTTCAAACAGGTGCCATAATAATACAGGTAACGAGTGGAGGAACAGAGGAGCCTCTTTAAAGAAGAAGATACAGGTCTGTGACAGCCAGAAATCTTTTGCTGGTTTGTATGTGACCAAATATACTTATTTTCCACCATAATTTGCAAATAAATTCTTAAAAAATCAGACAATGTGATTTTCTGGATTTTTTTTTTCATTTAGTCTCTCATAGCTGAGGTTTACCTATGATGAAAATTACAGGCCTCTCTCCTCTTTTTAAGTGGGAGAACTTGCACAATTGGTGGCTGACTAAATACTTTTTTGCCCCACTGTATGTGCGCACGTTCAACACTTCGGGGAGGCAGTACATCAAACAACTTATTGATGCTCTTGAGAAGAGATTCCCCCGTGATGACATGAATATCCTCAAATGCTTTGATTTGATTTTCAACCCAGATACCCTGCAGGTTCCCCTGGTGAGTTTAGACGGAATTAATCGATATTACACTACACTTAGATATGCCTTAGATAAATGAATAATTATTAAACATCGGCTTTTTCTTCTACAGAAATTCAACAGTATGCTCAACAAGCAATCAAGCCATTGGTTGACCATTACGGCACATCAAAGGTGACGAAGACCGGCACAGTGATCATTTAATTTCCAGTGTGGATGCCCAGCGAGATGCGTGTGCCAACGATGACGGCTCTCCCGTGGGTACGGCGGGTTGAAAGTTCCTTACAGCCTGCGAGAAAAGTCATCAGCGAATTAGGAGAAATCTTTCCCGACTGGGCAAAAGCTGGCTCAAAAATCGCCAGTTACAATCCCTGTGTCCAGTGTTCCTGCCGGAACGAGGCTTTTCTCTCCAAAACAGGATTAAAACATCTATCAGAAAACCGCCTAGCTGAGGAAAAGGTGACAAGGCTGATGCGCATAATCAAGCCTTGGACCGGGGTTTGAAAGACTTCAACTTTTCGCGAGCAAGCGGAGCACTTCCATGCCAATGAAGTCGCGCCGAAAGTAGCCTGCAAGAATTGCAAGTATCGAATAATTATTATTTTTTTTGCCGAGAATGGCTGTTGTGTTTTTTTTGCCTAGGGTAATCTAACTTTAGGCTAAGACTTTTGGTGATTATTTAATTATTAGTGAATAACGTCCGGAAGATATTCCAAATGTCCGATATTCTGGAATAGTGTCGGACATTTGTCCGCCCAAGAAAAAGTGTAGCATGAACCCTGACGTGAACGCACTACTTTTTTTTTTTATCAGCTGATCCGTGGATCACTTGCGTCCCGAACCGTGAGGGTTGATCTGTATGGATCACGGGTAACCCGTGAACCGTTGCACCACTACCGGCAAGCTAGAGCTACTTATTGTGTTGTTCTGCCAATCAAGCTGCTCTTTGTCACTGTATTTTTTTATACAGGCTTTATGTCTGGCGGCGCCTCACGGCGCCAGGATTAGCTAAGTTTGTCTCTCGGAGCTGTTACGATTTGCCACATTGCTCCTCGATTAAGTCTCTGCTGTCACCCTGTGATGACCTAGCATTACGCTGGAATTAGTCTCGCAAAGCCAGACCAAACGCAGCAAGTAGAATGGCCCGGATAGACGCTACTTAGAGTCGTCTATCCGGGGGGAAACTTGGCTGGCCTGTTTTCATTTCTTTAAACCAATCACAATCGTCTAGGGCGGGGCTAACCCCGGGAAGCAGCAGCGGTGTCCATGCAAAATAGTGCCGGGGGGGGGGGAATATTTTTGATGGAACGTCTTCACGTTCAGAGGCTGTCAAGAAGAGAGATGGCTCAATCCCAACCGCAAACGCCACAAAAAACAATTAAAGATGTATGTTGCCTAATTTGAAGATCCTTTTATAGTTAAAAACAGAACAAAACATTGTTTGTTTTCTTTCTCACAATGATGTCAAGACACCATACACTATGGCCCTTGAGGAGCTCACGGGAACCTATCGAAACGACAGACGTTTTAACATTCATATGTGGTTCTTGTAGAACGCTGTTAAAACAAATACCGTAGGTGCTATTGTGAAGTGGAATGGAACGGTTCATTGGTTAAATCAATGTCAAACGCGCATGCCGCTTTCAAGAGTGAAAAGATGCGCCAAATCCACACCAACCCGCCATGGTCGTGACAGCAAACGCATCGTCCCCGGGGAGAGTCCTGCCAGACGGAATCTGGGCTTTTCCAAGGTAATTTCAAAATAAGCTATGTTGTGGTCCCGCCATTGTAATAAAATCAGATAGTCAGTAATCAGTAATTACATTATATTAAAATTAAACAAGATTGGCAAGGACATCTTTCTTCCTCAGCAAATGCTGTAAGCAAATCTTTTGAAGTTCTTTGCAATTTTGCAAACGTGCTAGCTTTACAGCGCCGTCAAAGTCCTCTTCAAAACTCCATACTGCCTAGTTTCCGAGTTTGAGGGGGAGCACAATACGGGAAAGCCAGCAACGGGAAGGGGAGGAGTAGCGATGGAATCCGACACTGGCGCTATAGACGCTGTCCATTTCCGCTCAGCCAGACTACGCTGGAATTGACAGATTATTCTGGTTTCGGTCACGGTTCGTAACCAGCATCTTTATTATCCGGTCCTCCAATTTATACTATAATTGATCTGCTACCCCTATCTCTATTGAGAAGGTTTTGTGAGCTTTGTAGTCTTTTAGTCTACAGTTGCATATGG
>OLKM01001877.1:0-2500 GCA_900291075.1 Melanogrammus aeglefinus
GTAAAGGTTTCAACTTCTGTGGCAATTAATGACAGCAGATATTTAAACGTACAAAAGATGAAGTAACAAAGAACACTAAGCAGTATCGATATTAAATCAAATATACGCACCATATTCAGGTGCTGGGTTCCGTTGAAGAAATGTCAAATTGTCTTCCACCTTGAAATGATTTTCAGCCTTCACTGATGTCAAAAATGGGCCCGCAAGTAGAACGCTGTTTTGTACGCAGCGAGAGTCCCGTCACGTCAACGTGGTTAAAAGTACGGCGCAACCATCGGAAATGATCAACATATTGTACGACGTACGTGTCAGTATGTATTTAATATCAAACTTAAGTTGTTTAAGATAAGGGGCAACAATTCCCAATGGAAACGACTGAAAAATAGTTTCCGTTGGCAACGGCTCGAGTGTTACGCAAATACAATCCAGAACGTTGAGAGGATTCCCTTCAGGGACTCCCGTCCAACTTAAATGCCCAAGGTTGTTCCTTACGATGGTTTGTCAAGACTTAGACAACATTCTACGCTAACCATTGAGTCCTAAATCAAAGTGACCGCACTCAGAACCTTCCACGGCGGGAAGCACAAACCATCCGACTGGAATCCGAACATTCCAGCCGGAAACCAACCAAAGAAAATAACAGAAACCAGCGCTCACCTTGAGCTGAAACGGAGGAAAGATCCTGAAGTCCAGCGATGGTCTTCATGAAACAATCAAGCCACAACAGACCTTACCTTGAAGAAGATCGGTGTTTGTTGCTGTTGGTCATTTAATACTATTCAGTGTACCTTTACATTATTATGCACCCAGTGTGGTACAAGTTATATCACTCAAAACCGTACGAAGAACCAAACTACCGTTGTACGTCCCGACAACTAACTTTAAACCTAAAATCCTGGAATCTAAGTCACATACAAAACCGTGTCTACATTTCAACAATTATCTAGAATTATTCAGGGTACATAAACCATACACAGAGCAAATCCTAAACTTTGAGCTCACATGAGAGCCGACCAATAAGCCCTACAACATCACCACTGATTGACTGCCTCATTCAAGCAGCAAATCATGCCAGCCTGGCAGAACCGCCATTGTACAGGTCCAGTGAGATGTGGGCATCTGAGTGAAAGGCATTGCCCATAATAAGAAAGAAGCCCAATTCCTGAAACTATCCAACCATCTAAATGGTTTTAAAGATTTACAGACTTGACATGGCCATTGTGTTCTAATCACCTTTGTCTCTGCTCCCTCGTTACTTCTAAAACTTCTACATTCTCGATTCACTAGAGTGTTGCGTCCTAACTCATGGGGTGTGGGTCTGAGTGAGCAGAGATGCATGCTGGGGATACCAGTGCTGTCTGAAGTCTTCGAGTTCTATAGACATGCCCCTCAGTGAGAGAGATCCAAGTGTTGAGAATCTGTCGTGACCATCAGTTACATGAGCTGGAATATCCTTCTAGATGGCGCCAGGATTTCTCAGAGGGAGAAAGGCCAGAGGAGAGATGTGAAGGTTTCTTCCTCTCAGCTGGTGGAACACAACCACGGTCTTTCATCAAGAGTACCATGGAACACTTTGAAACATTCTCCTCTTTACACCTTGAAGCCCCAGTGCAGGTTTCCTTTACCTCCTGAGCTGAAGAGCACAACTTCAACTTGAAGAAGCGCACCCAGTTGGAGATTCTCAGATTGGTTCTGATTTAAGGGAAGCAATCGTTCAGCTAGTCCTGTCCGAAACAAATACAGTACAGCCTGAGAAGACGTGCAACTGAGAGCAAGACAAGATCCACAGGGCTCTCCATCAATCCAGCCAGGTAGGAAGAGCCGTCTCATTACAGGTCTGAAGGTCATCTTGAATACCCATTTAGGTCCCTTTCCAACTTCAGACTCTCCTTGTGGAATGCCTTTAGGTGTCCATCCTCCATTGATCCTGATTGATGTAGTCCTAGTTTGAAGTCACTGATCTGAACGAACACACCGCTTCCATCCTTTTACACTTGGGTTGGATTCTCTCCTTCCTGCCCAGTGTGTTGATATCTCTCTGCAGCGTCGCTCCGGGCTCTTCATGTCTACTGGAGGCCTTTTAGTAAACGTGTGGCAGTCCATCAGGTATGATTTATTTGACCATTCCAATATCCCAAGCCAATCATACAGACCCCCATATGAACATTATCACTGTTAAAGCAGGCCAGACACACACACATAGAACCCAGGACACGCACGTAGCACCCCATGCCAGGTGCGGGAGACACACACAGTGGAACCCTAGCGATGCTCATCCATCTCCTGACTGACTGACTGACACACAGACACACACACCACTGAGCCATAAAAGGCCAAACAATCATGCAGGGTAAAAACCTCATGCCAAATAACATTCCATCATCCACCCCCAGCTCTCCTGCCAGGGCACTCAGAACAACCAATGTCTCCCGAGACGTAAATTATGTACAACATTCTTCAGTGGTGTCCCACATTGGTGATGGTGGATTATGCTTGGCGT
>OLKM01001877.1:7500-20000 GCA_900291075.1 Melanogrammus aeglefinus
AAATACTACTCCTCCTTCTCCCCCATAATCCTTTTTCTCTCTCCTTCCTCCCTTCTCCGTCTCCCTTCCACGCATATCGCATTTTTATTGCATCTACTTAAGAGAATAGATTTTGGTGGGGATTTCTAGGTTATATCCCGGGTTTAGCCCAAGAGGGAAAATGAAATATGCTGAGCGCGCCAAATTCGTTTGTATGCTTTATTGTGCATGCAAACCTTTTCACAATGCTTTATCTAAATAAACGAAATATGTGGGTTATTATAGCTTTAAATAGTTGCCTGACTGATATTCTGCTTGTCCCCAAACATCTAAAGTTCCATTCAAGTTATTGCAGAGTAAAATGAGTACAAGTGAGGCAGACCTTACAGACAGACAGACAGACAGACAGACAGACAGACAGACAGACAGACAGACAGACAGACAGACAGACAGACAGACAGACAGACAGACAGACAGACAGGTCGACTGTAGAAACCTTTTAATACAACGTGGGATCGTATAAAAATGTAAAAAAACAACGTTTGGTTCTGGTGAACGGTGTGATGTGACGTCACCGCCTCCGGCCCGCCGACGCCCTCGTGCGCGCCCTCGTGCGCGTCACACACTTCACACACCGCCTGGTTTGCCGTTGGCGACACCCTCGCAGTCCTCATGCCCACACTGGCACGCCACTTCCTGTCCTGGAGAAGAACTTTCTGTGTCCGGAGAGCACTTCCAGGTGAGCTCGGTGCCGGCCTTGATCACCCTACAAACAAACAAACAAACAACATGTCAACACTAAGTGAACAGGAACTAACAGGTCCTGGTGAACAGTCACCAACAGGTGAACAGTCACTAACAGGTCCTTAAGACCAGTCCCTAAAAGGTCCTGCTGAACAGTATCTCACAGGTGAACAGTCATTCACAGGAGAACAGTCACTAGCAGGTGAACAGCCACTAACAGATCCTGGTGAACAGTCACTAACAGGTGAACAGTCACTAAGAGGTCCTGGGTAACAGTCACCAACAGGTGAACAGTCACTAACAGTTGAACAGTCACAAACAGGTCCTGGTGAACAGTCACTATCAGGTGAACAGTCACTAACAGGTCCAGGTGAACAGTCACTAACAGGTGAACAGTCAATAACAGGTGAACAGTCACTAACAGGTCCTCCTGGTGAACAGTCACTTACAGGTCACTTGTCACTAACAGGTGTACAGTCACTAACAGATCCTGGTGAACAGTCACTTGCAGGTGAACAGTCACTTACAGGTGAACAGTCACTAACAAGTGAACAGTCACTAACAGGTCCTGGGTAAATCATTACCAGGTCCTGGGTAAAAATCACTAACAGGTAAATTGTCCCTACCAGGTCCTGGTGAACCGTCACTTACAGGTGAACAGTCACTAACAGGGCCTGGTGAACAGTCACTAACAGGTCCTGGTGAACAGTCAATAAAAGGTGAACAGTCACTAACAGGTCCTGGTGAACAGTCACTCACAGGAGAACAGTCACTAGCAGGTGAACAGCCACTAACAGATCCTGGTGAACAGTCACTAAGAGGTCCTGGGTAACAGTCACCAACAGGTGAACAGTCACCAACAGGTCCTGGTGAATAGTCGCTATCAGGTGAACAGTCACTAACAGGTCCAGGTGAACAGTCACTAACAGGTCCAGGTGAACAGTCACTAACAGCTAAACAGTCACTAACAGGTGAACAGTCACTAACAGATCCTGGTGAACAGTCACTTGCAGGTAAACAGTCACTAAGAGGTCCTGGGTAAGTCACTACAGGTCCTGGGTAAGTCACTTACAGGTAAACAGTGCCTACCAGGTCCTGGTGAACAGTCACTAAGAGGTCCTGGGTAAGTCACTACCAGGTCCTGGGTAACAGTCACTAACAGGTGAACAGTCACTAACAGGTGAACAGTCACTAACAGGTCCTGGGTAACAGTCAATAAAAGGTGAACAGTCACTAACAGGTCCTGGTGAATAGTCACTAACAGGTGAACAGTCCCTAGCTCGTCCTGGGTATCAGTCACTAACAGGTCATTGTGAACAGTCACTAACAGGTGAACTGGGTGACATCTGACCTGGAGGTGAAGAAGGCAACCAGGGGAAAGGCGGGGTCCTGGGAGTCCGTGAAGACACTCTGGGTGAAGAGGTTCGGACGGCAGCTATGCTGTAGAAAGAGAAACCAGTAGGGACCAGTATAGACGATTAGAGACAGCAGAGACCAGCAGAGACCAGGTAGAGACCAGCAGACCTACGTTTAGGAAGCGAGCCACATTGCCCTCCTTGGTGGCATCCAGATAGTAAACGTCTTCCTCCTCTCTCTTCCTCTTCCTCACTGGTGGAGCCCGGAACCTGTGCTCAACGTTCGCCACGGCAACTGGCTCCTTCCGCATGGCTGATTGGCCGGCCCCATTCGGGGGCTCAGGGTCCAGGTTCGGCTGGGCATGTAGGGTCTGGTCCTGTAAGGTCTGGGTCTCTAGGGTCTGTGAGGTCTGGGTCTGTGGGGTCTGGGTCTGTGGGGTCTGGGTCTGTGGGGTCTGGGTCTCTTGGGTTTGAGTCTGTAGGGTCTGGGTCTGTAGGGACTCTTGGGGGCTTATGGGAGGGGTCAGTGGGGGGTCTCTGATGGTCTCTGGATGACCGGGACATGCAGCGGGGCTGCGGTGGGCGGGGCCCCGTCTGTCAGGGGCGGGACCAGCCACTCAGTGATCACCTCCACGTCGTCGTCTGACGGGAGCTCCGCCCCCAACCCCCCCGGGGGCGGAGCCTGCTCTGGGTCACGCCCCTTCCTCAGGACCAGCCCTGAGAGCGAAAGGCAGAGGGAGCTTTATGGTTTCCATGGTAGCAGGACCCCGTACCCGGGGGCAGGGAGGAGGGGTCGGTCCACTTACCGGCATAGGTGCAGATGAAGGTGCCCTGGTCCAGGTCGTCACGGCAACGCACCCCCCAGCCCCCGTGATCGGAGCCCTGGAACACCTGGAGGCGGACCCTCACCCCCCGCTGGGCCAGACGGTTCTGACAGCGCGCCCGCTCACAGCCGCACCAGGGGCCGCATTCCACCAGCCTGCAGCACACAGGAGACTGTTCACAGCCGCACCAGGGGCCCCATTCCACCAGCACACAGGAGGCTGCTCACAGCCGCACCAGGGGCCCCATTCCACCAGCACACAGGAGACTGCTCACAGCCGCACCAGGGGCCCCATTCCACCAGCACACAGGAGACTGCTCCCAGCCGCTCCAGGGGCCCCATTCCACCAGCACACAGGAGACAACTCAGCCTGCCTCCAGGGGCAGGTTGTGGTGTAGCCTCAGCCTGCCTCCAGGGGCAGCATGTGGTGTATTTCTGGCCTCACCCTGCCTCCAAGGGGCGGGGCAGGCTGTGGTGGGCGTAGCCCCCCGCCCCGGCGGACCTCCCCCTGCAGGCGCAGCGTGCGGCGTCCTCACAGCCGTCCTCACAGTCGCAGCAGGTGTGGAACAGCGCCGGCGCCGACAGGAAGCAGCCGTGTGGCCAGCGGTCTTTGCGGTAGCGGAAGTCGCGGGGTCGCGCCCCGGCCGCGCCCGGGCACAGCTCCACCGGGGCGGACTCCAGGCCCCGGCTCAGGTCCAGCTCCGGGAGGCGGGGCCCGGCCGCGAGGGGCGGGTCCAGCCGCACCGCCGCGTTGAAGGTGAAGAACTCCACCTGGTGGCGCAGACAGGTCTAAAACACACCTCCCCTCCACCTCCACACCACCTTAACCTGGTCTAAACACACCTCCCCTCTACCATTACACCACCTTAACCTGGTCTAAACACACCTCCCCTCCACCTCCACACCACCTTAACCTGGTCTAAACACACCTCCCCTCTACCTTTACACCACCTTAACCTGGTCTAAACACACCTCCACTCTACCGTTACACCACCTTAACCTGGTCTAAACACACCTACACTAATATAACCGGTACCTGGTCACTAATATAACCGGTACCTGGTCACTAATATAACCGGTACCTGGTCACTAATATAACCGGTACCTGGTCACTAATATAACCGGTACCTGGTCACTAATATAACCGGTACCTGGTCACTAACATAACTGGTACCTGGTCACTAATATAACTAATATAACCGGTACCTGGTCACTAATATAACTAATATAACCGGTACCTGGTCACTAATATAACCGGTACCTGGTCACTAATATAACCGGTACCTGGTCACTAATATAACCGGTACCTGGTCACTAATATAACCGGTACCTGGTCACTAATATAACCGGTACCTGGTCACTAATATAACCGGTACCTGGTCACTAATATAACCGGTACCTGGTCACTAATATAACCGGTACCTGGTCACTAATATAACCGGTACCTGGTCACTAATATAACCGGTACCTGGTCACTAATATAACCGGTACCTTGTCTTATACCTTTTATGTGAGGACGCTGGTCCTGGTTGCTATGGTAACACCGGCTCTCACCTGCAGGACGTCGTAGCTCTCTGTGGCGAACAGGAAACGCATCACGTCGTCATGACTACGCAGGCAGAGTCCACAGGGGGTGATGTAGACGAGGTCCTCTGAGGTCACTTCCTGCCCGCCAAGCCTCCTGAAGCCACAAAGCAGGGGAACCTTCAGGGGGTTCTGCCCCCAGAAGGGCTGGCTGCACCTGGGAAGGCTGGGCACGCAGGCCTGGGGGGGGGGGCACATGACCATCACATGACCGTCACATGACCAGCACATGACCGCCACGTGATGGACACATGACCGTCACATGACCATCACGTGATGGACACATGATCAGCACATGACCGTCACATGATGGACACATGAGCCTCATGTGATGGACACATGACCGTCACATGCGCCACGTGATGGACACATGATCAGCACATGACCGTCACATGATGGACACATGAGCCTCATGTGATGGACACATGACGGTCACATGACGGTCACATGAGCAGCACATGATGGACCCATGATGGTACGTGACCATCACATAGGATGCAGTAATACCAAGGTGACGTTATGAAGCCGTTACCTTGGTGCAATGGTGTGGCTGGTAGAGGACCTGAGGGGCAGACACATGCCCCCCCTGCTGGTCAGCAGACAGCACCTCCACCTCCTCCACCACCTCCTGCCCCTCGGAGGTGGTCAGAACCCCTGGAGCCAACAGGAGGAGAGAACAGATCAGACCACATAGGGTCCATGCACTCCTTCCACCTCCTCCTCCACCTGGAGGAGGATCAGTACGCCTCCTCCTCCACCCAACACACAGAGGGAGGAGGGGGTGGAGGAGTACTGATCCTCCTCCACCTGGAGGTGTATCACTACACCTCCTCCTCCACCCAACACACAGAGGGAGGAGGGGGAGGAGGTGGTGTATCACTACACCACCTCCTCCACCCTTCACACAGAGGAAGGAGGTGGAGGAGCTTGTGTAGTGATACACCACCTCCTCCACCTCCACCCCCCGACACACAGATGGGGTGCAGAGCTGAGTCCTTCAGACCTGTGGTGATGACATCATGGATGGGGGAGGAGTCAGCGATCCCGGGGGTTGACCCCGCCTCCACCAGGCGCACCAACCTGAGGCCCTGGACATAGTCTATAGAGATAGAACACATAGAACATATAGACCATAGAGCGGCCTGAGGCCCTGGACATAGTCTATAGAGATAGAACACATAGAACATATAGAACAGACAGTCAGATAGGTGGATACGAGGACAGACAGACAAACAGACAGGTACCTGTGTGCGTGGCGGTGTGGCCCTTCAAGCGGCCCCGCAGTCCCTCAAGGTATCCACACACTCTGTCCAGAACCCCGTCCACATCCGACCGCTCCCAGAACATCCGCGCCACTGAGGACACACACACACACACACACACACACACACACACACACACACACACACACACACACACACACACTGAGGGCCTGCTCCAAGATTCACATATGATGACATGTTCCAGGAGATGTTATTCGTGAGAGTAGAGGTTCACCAGAAGAAGAGATGTTATTAGTGAGAGGTTGGTCCCACAAGAAGAGGAGATGTTATTAGTGAGAGGTCTGTCTCACCAGAGGAGATGTTATTAGTGAGAGGTTGGTCTCACCAGAGGAGATGTTATTAGTGAGAGGTTGGTCTCACCAGAGGAGATGTTATTAGTGAGAGGTTGGTCTCACCAGAGGAGGAGATGTCATAAGTGAGAGGTTCTTCTCACCAGAAGCCTTCTGGTCCATGTCTCTCAGGTCCTGATCTCCTCCTGAAGGTGTACTGAGTGCCGGTCGAGGTTTTCCCTGGTCCTCCGTGAACAGCATGTGTTGTACTCAGTCAGCTTTCATTCATTTGCCACTATTTCACCCACAAGACCTCCGGTTTACTTTTTTCTACCCACAATGCGCCGCGTTGTTATTGTTCCGCTGCCCTCATGGCGTCATCCTCGCGTCAACCGCTCCCGCTAGTTCCGCTATTTTGCCTTATTAGTTACTGCCATTTGGTAGTATTTATAAAGTTACATTCATGATATCTATTCTTATTTTAAATTGAACCACGTGGACTATATAAGGTGCTACACACTATTGTACATATGTAAATACGGCGTTTAAAACGCGCTCACTACGGAAACAATGAGCTCCCTACGGTGCCCGTTGCCCACTACGGCAAAGGGAAAGGCACAAACGCGTTTCGCGTTTGTGTTTGAGCCTTCCATGACCCCGTAGTGGGCGTGTTTTAGACGCAGTTATGAAATTAGCAGAAAGCGCATCTTACATATTCTCCTTCTGCCCCTCGTTCTGCTCTTAAAGGAGTGGAAATCCGCCGTGACACTCGGAGCGGACTGTCCATGTTGGGTCGCCTCCTTCAGGAGTCACTTTAATTTAAAGGATTAATTTAACCCGTCCACCACTTAAGATCTCGCTTAATATTAAAGCATCTGCCGACACCTGGAGTTGAAGGTGAGATCGTACGCTCATTATGGGTGTTTATTCAATATTTTATAGCATTTTTATTTTACTGTCACTTACTTTATTATTATGATCATTATCATTATATTGTAATTATTATTATTATTATATTATTATTATTATTATTATTATTATTACTATTAAGTTTATGCTGCCGGTGTTACACCGAATTCTGAGACCCACCGAAGTGTAACCCCAGGGGGCGTGTCTTTCTTTTCTTGATGCAAACGTTAATACTAAACAGCATTTTACATAGTTGCCTATAATAGGAAACGCTCAAAGGTAAATCAACTAATTGACTGTAATTCACTGACTGTAGCTTTTTATGGGGAAAGAAGCAACGGTGATAGACCCTACTAAACGCCCTATCCATTGTATGGGTCTGTTAAATGCTAATAAAATATATTTATTAAGCACATTGCAAATAAAAAGGTGAGATCATGTTTTATTTTTGTTTTTGTTATAATGCACACCGTTTTATCTACTTCATGCCAGTCTACTTCAAACTCGTGCTGCTTGCATGTTGCAGAAAATGTGCAACAGCGCCCCCTGGGGTCAGACTTTTCGGTGGGTCGCAGAATTCGGTGTAACACCGGTATGTTGTTATTGTTATGGTTATTATGATTGTGTGGTTGAAGTGAGCTGTGTGACTAAAACACAAGAAATCGGTCAAATCTACAATGTTGGTCAATCGATTACTGGTTATGAAACTGGTTATAAAACACTGGTTATGACACATTGGTTATGACACACTGATTATAGTAACACAATGGTTATGACACACTGGTTAGAGCACACCCTGTAGCCTACGATCAGTTGATATTGACCAACATTAACAAGAAAGGACCTCTCCCCCCCAGAATATACACTAGTACCTTGTCTATTTGTGTATTTGTATATTTATACTCTTATTGCTGTCCTATTTTTATCTTCACCAGAATGGCCAACAGCTCTCCCTCACCTGAACTCCTCCTCTCTCTCCCCCTCAACTGAACTCCTCCTCTCTCTCCCCCTCACCTGAACTCCTCCTCTCTCTCCCCCTCACCTGAACTCCTCTCTCTTTCCCCCTCACCTGGACTCCTCCTCTCTCTCCCCCTCACCTGGACTCCTCCTCTCTCTCCCCCTCACCTGAACTCCTCTCTCTCTCCCCCTCACCTGAACTCCTCCTCTCTCTCCCCCTCACCTGAACTCCTCCTCTCTCTCCCCCTCACCTGGACTCCTCCTCTCTCTCTCTCTCCCCCCTCCCCCTCCCTCCCCCCCCTCTCTCTCTCCCCCCTCCCCCTTTCTCTCCCTCCCCCTCCTCTCCTCCTCTCTCTCTCCTCCCCGCTGTGGAGGGGGGTGTGATGGGGCTGGCTGTCCGGGGGGAGGTGGGCGGGGCTCTGTGGGGGCTGGCGGCGGGCGACGCCCTCTCCATGCCCGTCCACTGGTACTACGACGTGCGCCACATCCACCGTGACTTCGAGGGCTGGATCAGCGGCCTGAGGGCCCCACGGGGCCGGCACCCCTCCAGCATCCTAGCCCTGTCCAACCCCGGTACGTTAGCCTGGGTAACCTGGTTAACCTGGTTAACCTGGTTAACCATAACCCTGTCCAACCCCGGTACGTTAGCCTGGGTAACCTAGTTAACCTGGTTAGTTAACCTGGTTAACCATAACCCTGTCCAACCCCCGGTACGTTAGCCTGGGTAACCTAGTTAACCTGGTTAACCAGGTTAGTTAACCTGGTTAACTTGGTTAACCATAAACCGTAACCCTGTCCAGCCACCGGTATGTTAGCCTGGGTAACCTAGTTAACCTGGTTAACCAGGTTAGTTAACCTGGTTAACTTGGTTAACCATAAACCATAACCCTGTCCAGCCACCGGTATGTTAGCCTGGGTAACCTAGTTAACCTGGTTAGCCAGGTTAGTTAACCTGGTTAACCATAGCCCTGTCCAACCCCGGTACGTTAGCCTGGGTAACCTAGTTAACCTGGTTAACCATAACCCTGTCCAGCCCCCGGTACGTTAGCCTGGGTAACCTAGTTAACCTGGTTAGTTAACCTGGTTGGCCTGGGTAACCATAACCCTGTCCAGCCCCCGGTATATGTTAGCCTGGGCAACCTAGTTAACCTACCAGGTTAGTTAACCCTGTTAACCATAACCCTGTCCAGCCCCGGTACGTCAGCCTGGGTAACCTGGTTAACCTGGTTCATAACCCTGTCCAACCCTGGTACGTTAGCCTGGGTAACCTAGTTAACCTGGTTAGCCAGGTTAGTTAACCTGGTTAACCATAACCCTGTCCAGCCCCGGTACGTCAGCCTGGGTAACCTGGTTAACCTGGTTAGCTGGACAAGGTTATCCAGGTTAACCAGGTTAGTTAACCTGGTTAACTTGGTTAACCATAAACCATAACCCTGTCCAGCCACCGGTATGTTAGCCTGGGTAACCTAGTTAACCTGGTTAGCCAGGTTAGTTAACCTGGTTAACCATAACCCTGTCCAGCCCCCGGTATGTTAGCCTGGGTAACCTAGTTAACATGGTTAACCATAACCCTGTCCAGTCCCCGTTATGTTACCCTTGTTAAGCGGGTTAACCTAGTTATGTTAGCCTAGTTAACCTGGTTAACCTAGTTATGTTAGCCTAGTTAACCTAATTAACCATAACCCTGTCCAACCCCGATACGTTAGCCTAGTTAACCTAGTTAAGGTAGTTCTCCTAGTTAACCATAACCCTGTGCAGCCCTGATGGGTAGTTACCTGGTTAACCTGGTTAGTGGTCTCCCAGCGGGCAGCGGGCGGTCCTCCTGGTCCCCGGCGCGGGGCGGTCCGGACGTGGTCGGGACGGTCATCCTCCACGACAAGCTGGCCTTCTGGAGGACGGGAGGGGGCGTCCACTACCACCAGGGTCTGTCTGTCTGTCTGTCTGTCTGTCTGTCTGTCTGTCTGTCTGTCTGTCTGTCTGTCTGTCTGTCTGTCTGTCTGTCTGTCTGTCTGTCCGTCTCTCTCTCTGATCTCTCTGTGGTCCTCTGCTCTGGTCTGTCTCTCTCTGATCTCGGTGCTCTTCTGCTCTGGTCTGTCTCTCTGATCTCTCTGTGCTCTTCTGCTCTGGTCTTGTCTTTTCTCTGATCTCTTCTGTGCTCTCTTTCTGCTCTGGTCTGTCTCTCTCTCTGATCTCTCTGTGCTCTTCTGCTCTGGTATGTCTCTTCTCTGATATCTCTCTGTGGCCCTCTGCTTGTGGTCCTCTGCTCTGGTCTCTCTCTGATCTCTCTGTGCTCTTCTGGTCTGTCTCTCTGATCTCTCTGTGGTCCTCTGCTCTGGTCTGTCTCTCTCTGATCTCTCTGTGCTCTTCTGCTCTGGTCTGTCTCTCTCTGATCTCTCTGTGCTCTTCTGCTCTGGTCTGTCTCTCTCTGATCTCTCTGTGGTCCTCTTGTCTCTCTGATCTCTCTGTGCTCTTCTGCTCTGGTCTGTCTCTCTGATCTCTCTGTGCTCTTCTGCTCTGGTCTGTCTCTCTCTGATCTCTCTGTGCTCTTCTGCTCTGGTCTGTCTCTCTCTGATCTCTCTGTGGTCCTCTGCTCTGGTCTGTCTCTCTCTGATCTCTCTGTGCTCCTCTGCTCTGGTCTGTCTCTCTCTGATCTCTCTGTGGTCCTCTGCTCTGGTCTGCTCAGGTATGGTTGCCGGTGACAACACGCTGAATGCGCTCTGTGCTCTGCGCGCGGCGCTGGTCTTGGCCCAGGGCCCGGACCCCCCGGGGGGTCCTGGGGCCCGGGGGGCCGTGCTGGCCGACTACGTGGCCTTCCTGACCACCCCCCGCACGCATCAACGACACCTACGCAGAGTCCTTCCACCGCAGCTTCTACTCGGACTGGAGGGGACCCAGACCCACCTCCCCGGACCAGGTAGGACCCGGACCAGACCGGACCCCACCCAGATCCCCACCCAGACCCCCACCCAGACCAGACCCCACCCAGACCAGACCCCACCCAGACCCCCACCCAGACCAGACCCCACCCAGACCCCCACCCAGACCAGACCCCCACCCAGACCAGACTCCACCCAGACCAGACCCCCACCCAGACCAGGACCCCACACAGACACTTAGACCCTCCCCTACTGGGAGCTGCCCAGTACCACCAGTCTGCTCTTTGTTGCACTGGTTATACTAGTTCTGCTGGTTCTACTGGTTTTACTGGTTCCACTGGTTCTACTGGTTTTACCGGTTCCACGGTTTTTACCCGCTCTACAGGTTCTACTGGTTCTACTGGTTGTACTGGTTCTACTTGTTGTACTGGTTCCACTCGTTGCACTGGATTTACTGGTTCCACTGGTTCTACTGGTTCCACTGGTTCTGCTGGTTCTACTGGTTCCACTGGTTCTACAGGTTCAACTGGTTCTACTGTTTCCACTGGTTCTACTCGTTCTACAGGTTCTACTGGTTCCACTGGTTCTACTCGTTCTACTGGTTCTACTTGTTCTACAGGTTCTACGGGTTCCACTGGTTTTACTCATTCTACAGGTTCTACTGGTTCTACTCGTTCTACAGGTTCTACTGGTTCCACTGGTTCTACTCATTCTACAGGTTCTACTGGTTCCACTGGTTCTACTGACGTTTTGTTCTCCAGGTCCTGGAGTTCGCGGAGCAGAGGTCTGAGAAGCTGATTGGCTCATCGCCCGACAGCCAGCTGGACGCCATTGGCTGCCTGCCCATGGTTATCCCCTTCGTGCTGCTGTCGGCCTCGGCCAATGAGGATCAGGCGGTGAGGCCACGCCCCCAGGCCCCACCCCCCAGGCCCCGCCCCCAGGCACTGCATGTGGGCGGGGCTGAGCTAGGGGTGCTCTATTATGGAAGAAATCATAATCACGATTAATCAAATGACTATTTCTGAATTTGAAAACATTGTATTTATTCTTCATATAGAAAATGTTCAAATCTAAAATAATGTACAGATATGTATCCAGCTATTCTGCACTTTCTATAAAACATTTAATGAAAAAATACAAAAACTAAACAACAGAAAACCCGATTTATATTAGTTTTGTAATCGTTTGACGATCACAAAACTCTTTTCCCGATGAGTGGCCAGGACTGTGTCTGAGCCTGTGTCTGAGCCTGTGTCTGAGCCCCGTCTGAGCCTGTGTCTGAGCCTGTGTCTGAGCCTGTGTCTGAGCCTGTGTCTGAGCCTGTGTCTGAGCCTGTGTCTGAGCCTGTCTGAGCCTGTGTCTGAGCCTGTGTCTGAGCCTGTGTCTGTGCCCCAGGTGGCAGCGGCGGTGGCAATGGTGCGGCTGACCCACCCCCACCCCGGGGTGCCGCGCTACGTGGAGCTGTACGCCCGCGCCCTCCACGCCACGCTCCACGGGGCCAGCCTGCAGCACGCCGCCCGCCGGGCCCTCGGCGGGCCCCTGTTGGACGCCTGGGGGGCCTGCGGGCCCTTCAGCCAGCAGGCGGCCGGGTGAGGGACGCCCCTAGCGACCACCGGCTCCGCCCCTAGTGACCACCGGCAACCCCCCCCTACCATAACCCGACACCGCCCCCTAGCAACAACCTGCACCGCCCCATAGCAACACTCAGCTCCTAGCAACAC
>OLKM01001877.1:22500-30670 GCA_900291075.1 Melanogrammus aeglefinus
AGACTTTGAGGGCGGGGTCCTGGCCAACACCAACTGTGGAGGTACGTCACATGACCGGACGTCACGTGACCCGTGTCAAATGATGTCACATGACTACTTTTGTGTGTGTGTGTGTATGGGTATGTGTGTAGTGTGTGTATGTTTGTGTAGTGTGTGTGTTTGTGTGTGTGTTATTATATTGATAAGAATGTTTGTGTGTGTTTGTTATTTTATTGATGCATGTGGCTGATGATAGCGGCTACGCTAGGCTAACGCTAGGCTAACGCTAGGCTAACGATGCTGACTGCGTGTTTCAGGGGAGAACTGCAACCGCGGGGCTGCGCTGGGGGCCCTGCTGGGGGCCCGGGCCGCCTACTGCGGGGGCCCCCTGCCCCAGGCCTGGAGAGACGGCCTCCCACACGCTCTGGACTACATCCCCCGCATCCTGGAGGCCTGGGGGCCGGGGGCCCCTAGGGGAGGCCTGGGGCCCCCGGAGAAGGCCTGAGGCCCCTACAGGGGGGGGGAGGAGTCCTGGGGCCCCTACAGGGGTGGGGGAGAAGTCCTGGGGCCCCTACAGGGTTCGGAGAGGAGTCCTGGGGCCCCTTTAGATGGGGGAGGAGTCCTGGGGCCCCTACAGGGTGGGGGAGGAGTCCTGGGTTGTTGATAAACTGATGTATTGTCTTTTAATCCAGTGCAATAAAGAACGTTGTTCGATCCCGTCGCCTCACTGAAGTTCCTCCTGGTGAATGAAGCCCTCCTCTGACCTGTTGGTGTGTGTGTGTGTTGTGTTACGCTTATCCCAAAGAGGTGTTGTGCGTGTGAGGGAAGGTGGTTACACAACAGCGTGTGCGCTGAGCCCGGCGGGGTCAAAGTGTGTGTGCGTGGCGGCGGGTGTTTGTGTAGCGGTCGGGCGGTCTCCCAACGCACTAGAGTCGTGATGGCGTCAGGCGGCGAGCGGTCTGCCCGGAGACGTGTCCTGGAACTCGCCCTGCTGCTGTCCTGGGCCACCTGCTGCCCCGCGCTGCCTCGCGGTGAGTGGCTGCTCCTCTCCTCACCCCTCACTCCTCACCCCTCACTCCTCACCCCTCACCTCCTCACTCCTCACTCCTCACCCCTCACCTCCTCACCCCTCACTCCTCTCCTCACCCCTCACTCCTCACCTCCTCACCCCTCACTCCTCACCTCCTCACCCCTCACCTCCTCACCTCCTCTCCCCTCACCTCCTCACCCCTCACTCCTCACCCCTCACTCCTCACTCCTCACTCCTCACCCCTCACTCCTCACTCCTCACTCCTCACCCCTCACCTCCTCACCCCTCACTCCTCACCCCTCACCTCCTCTCCCCTCACCTCCTCACCCCTCACTCCTCACCCCTCACTCCGCACTCCTCACTCCTCACCTCCTCACTCCTCACCCCTCACCTCCTCTCCCCTCACCTCCTCACCTCCTCACCCCTCACTCCTCTCCTCGTCCCTCACTCCTCACCTCCTCACCCCTCACTCCTCACCTCCTCACCCCTCACTCCTCACCTCCTCTCCTCCTCACCTCCTCACCTCCTCACCCTTCACTTTCACTTCTTCCTCTCCCTCACTCCTCAGCCTGTCCTCGTCCTCCTCCACTCCTCACCCTCACTCCTCAGACCTTCACTCCTCACCTGCACCTCTTTCCTCTGACTCGTCACACTCCTCACCCCTCACTCCTCACCCCTCACCATCCTCACTGCCCTCACTCCTCACTCCTCACTCCTACCCTCACCTCCTCTCCCCCCTCCCTCCTCCCCCCTCCACTCCTCACCCCTCACTCCTCACTCCTCACTCCTCACCCCTCACCTCCTCTCCCCTCACCTCCTCACCCCTCACTCCTCACCCCTCACTCCTCACTCTCACTCACCTCCTCACTCCCTCACTCCTCACTCTCACTCCTCCACCCTCACTCCTCACTCCTCACTCCTCATCCTCTCTCTCACCCTCACCTCTCTCCCCTCACTCCTCATCTCCTCACCCCTTACCTCCTCTCCCCTCTCTCCTCCTCACTCCTCACTTCCTACCCCTCTCTCCTCACTCCTCACTCCTCACCTCCTCACCTCCTCATCCTCCTCACCTCTCCTCTTACCTCACCTCCTCTCAACTCATCCCTCAACCCCTCACTCCTCTCTCGTCCTCACTCCCTCACCTCCTCACCTCCTCACTCCTCACCTCCTCACCCCTCACTCCTCACCCCTCACTCCTCCTTCATCTTTCTCACCCCTCACTCCTCACCTCCTCACCTCCTCACCCCTCACTCCTCTCCTCACCCCTCACCTCCTCACCTCCTCACCCCTCACTCCTCTCCTTCTCACCCCTCACCCCCTCACTCCTCACCTCCTCACCTCCTCACCCCTCACTCCTCTCCCCTCACTCCTCACCTCCTCACCCCTCACTCCTCTCACCCCTCACCCCCTCACCTCCTCACCCCTCACCTTCTCACCTCCTCACTCCTCACCTCCTCACTCCTCACCCCTCACTCCTCTCCCCTCACTCCTCCCCTCACTCCTCACCCCTCACTCCTCACCTCCTCACCTCCTCACCTCCTCCCTCCTCCTCCGTCCTCACCTTCTCCTCCTCACCTCCTCCTCACCTCCTCCCCCCTTCCTCCTCCCAGGGGCAGTGTTTGCTAGCCGGAGGGATGCTAGTGGGCTGCTCCTTCGCTCGCGGCGGGCCAACTCCTTCTTAGAGGAGGTGAAGACGGGCGACCTGGAGCGGGAGTGTCTGGAGGAGCGCTGCTCCTACGAGGAGGCGCGGGAGATCTACCAGCTCCCTGAGCCACTGGTACGATAGAACTGGTGTTAGTAACTAGTGATACTGGTAATAACCCACTGATAATACTAGTAATAACTCACTGATAATACTAGTAATAACCCACTGATAATACTAGTAATAACCCACTGATAATACTAGTAATAACCCACTGATAATACTAGTAATAACCCACTGATAATACTAGTAATAACCCACTGATAATACTAGTAATAACCCACTGATAATACTAGTAATAACCCACTGATAATACTAGTAATAACCCACTGATAATACTAGTAATAACCCACTGATAATACTAGTAATAACCCACTGATAATACTAGTAATAACCCACTGGTAATACTAGTAATAACCCACTGATAATACTAGTAATAACCCACTGGTAATACTAGTAATAACCCACTGATAATACTAGTAATAACCCACTGGTAATACTAGTAATAACCCACTGATAATACTAGTAATAACCCACTCGTAATACTAGTAATAACTCACTGATAATACTAGTAATAACCCACTGATAATACTAGTAATAACTCACTGGTGATACTAGTAATAACTCACTGGTGATACTAGTAATAACTCACTGATGATACTAGTAATAACTTCACTGGTGATACTAGTAATAACTCACTGGTGATACTAGTAATAACTCACTGGTGATACTAGTAATAACTCACTGGTGATACTAGTAATAACTCACTGGTAATACTAGTAATAACTCACTGGTGATACTAGTAATAACTCACTGGTAATACTAGTAATAACTCACTGATAATACTATTAATAACTCACTGGTAATACTAGTAATAACTCACTGGTGATACTAGTAATAACTCACTGGTGATACTAGTAATAACTCCCTGGTAATACTAGTTATAACTCACTGGTGATACTAGTAATAACTCACTGGTAATACTAGTAATAACTCACTGGTGATACTAGTAATAACTCACTGGTGATACTAGTAATAACTCACTGGTGATACTAGTAATAACTCACTGGTAATACTAGTAATAACTCACTGGTAATACTAGTAATAACTCACTGGTGATACTAGTAATAACTCACTGGTAATACTAGTAATAACTCACTGGTAATACTAGTAATAACTCACTGGTAATACTAGTAATAACTCACTGGTGATACTAGTAATAACTCACTGGTGATACTAGTAATAACTCACTGGTGATACTAGTAATAACTCACTGGTGATACTAGTAATAACTCACTGGTGATACTAGTAATAACTCACTGGTAATACTAGTAATAACTCACTGGTGATACTAGTAATAACTCACTGGTGATACTAGTAATAAAACTCACTGGGTGATACTAGTAATACTCATGGTGATACTAGTAATAACTCACTGATGATTACTAGTAATACTCACTGGTGAATACTAGTAATAAACTCACTGGTGATCGAGTTATAACTCACTGGTGATGATACTAGTAAATTAACTCACTGGTAATACTAGTAATAACTCACTGGTGATACTAGTAATAACTCACTGGTGATACTAGTAATAACTCACTGGTGATACTAGTAATAACTCACTGGTGATACTAGTAATAACTCACTGGTGATACTAGTAATAACTCACTGGTAATACTAGTAATAACTCACTGGTAATACTAGTAATAACTCACTGGTGATACTAGTAATAACTCACTGATGATACTAGTAATAACTCACTGGTGATACTAGTAATAACTCACTGGTGATGATGATGATGATGATGATGATGATGATGATGATGATGATGATGAGGCTGATGATGATGATGATGATGAGGCTGATGATGATGTGATGGTGATGATGATGATGATGATGAGGGCTGATGATGATGATGATGATGATGATGATGATGCTAATGAGGCTGATGATGGTGTCACTCTCTTTCAGAAGGCCTTCTGGAAGGTGTATGCAGGTACATTCACATCTGTGAAGCATTCAGTTCACTTCTGATCCAATCCAACCCATTTTGAGTGAATGTGTAAGTGTGTGTTTGCATGTGTGTGCGTATGTGTGAGTGTGTGTACCCTGAAGTGTGTGTTCTTGCCCAGAGGTGGACCAGTGTTTGTCTGAGCCGTGTGCGAAAGGCTCCACCTGCCTCTCCCAGAACAGAACCTTCACCTGTCTCTGTCGCCCCGGTTACCAGGGCCGCACCTGCCACAAGGGTAACCTGGAGCCCTGAACCCTTAAACACAACCCTTAACCCTTAAACACAGCCTTTAACCCTTAAACACAGCCCTTTACCCTTAAACACAGCCCTTTACCCTTAAACACAGCCTTTAACCATTAAACACAGCCCTTTATCCTTAAACACAGCCCTTAACCCTTAAACACAGCCCTTTACCTTTAAACACAGCCCTTTACCCTTAAACACAGCCCTGAACCCTTAAACACAGCCCTCTATCCTTAAACACAGCCCTTAACCCTTAAACACAGCCTTTAACCCTTAAACACAGCCCTTTACCCTTAAACACAGCCCTTTACCCTTAAACAGCCCTTAACCCTTAAACACAGCCCTGAACCCTTAAACACAGCCCTTAACCCTTAAACACAGCCCTGAACCCTTAAACACAGCCCTTACCCTTAAACACAGCCCTTAACCCTTAAACACAGGCTTTACCCCTTAAACACAAGCCCTTTTACCTTAAACACAGGCCTTTTACCCTTAAACAGCCCTTGAACCCTTTAAAACCACGCCCTGAACCCTTAAACACAGCCCTTAACCCTTTAAACACAGCCCTTAACCCTTAAACACAGCCCTTAACCCTTAAACACAGCCCTTTAACCCTTAAACACAGCCCTTTACCCTTAAACACAGCCCTTTACCCTTAAACACAGCCCTTAACCCTTAAACACAGCCCTTAACCCTTAAACACAGCCCTTAACCCTTAAACACAGCCCTTAACCCTTAAACACAGCCCTTAACCCTTAAACACAGCCCTTAACCCTTAAACACAGCCCTTAACCCTTAAACACAGCCCTTAACCCTTAAACACAGCCCTTAACCCCTAAACACAGCGCTATACTCTCTAACCTCTAATGGCTGCCTCCACTCATACTCACCTCTGACCTCTGACCTCTAAAGGCTGCCTCTACTCATACTCACCTCTGACCTCTGACCTCTAAAGGCTGCCTCTACTCATACTCACCTCTGACCTCTAAAGGCTGCCTCTACTCATACTCACCTCTGACCTCTGACCTCTAAAGGCTGCCTCTACTCATACTCACCTCTGACCTCTAAAGGCTGCCTCTACTCATACTCACCTCTGACCTCTAAAGGCTGCCTCTACTCATACTCACCTCTGACCTCTAAAGGCTGCCTCTACTCATACTCACCTCTGACCTCTGACCTCTAAAGGCTGCCTCTACTCATACTCACCTCTGACCTCTGACCTCTAGAGGAGAGGACCTTTAACGGCTGCCTCTACTCCAATGGAGGCTGTGAGCACTTCTGCCTGGAGGCCACGGACCTCTCCCACACCTGCCTCTGTTCCCATGGTTACCAGCTGGCCCCCGACAACAGCAGCTGCCTCCCAAAAGGTCTGCAGCTAAACTACAACTCCCAGCATCCCGCTGGGCAACTTGATTGAACCAAAGGAATGGCTAAATCTAAAGGGAGGACTAGAGGCTGAGGAGGACTAGAGGCTCAGGAGGACTAGAGGCTCAGGAGGACTAGGAGGACTAGAGGCTCAGGGGGACTCGGAGGACTAGAGGCTCAGGGGGACTAGGAGGACTAGAGGCTCAGGAGGACTAGGAGGACTAGAGGCTCAGGAGGACTAGAGGCTCAGGAGGACTAGGAGGACTAGAGGCTCAGGGGGACTCGGAGGACTAGAGGCTCAGGGGGACTAGAGGCTCAGGGGGACTAGGAGGACTAGAGGCTCAGGAGGACTAGGAGGACTAGAGGCTCAGGAGGACTAGAGGCTCAGGAGGACTAGGAGGACTAGAGGCTCAGGGGGACTCGGAGGACTAGAGGCTCAGGGGGACTAGAGGCTCAGGAGGACTAGAGGCTCAGGGGGACTAGAGGCTCAGGAGGACTAGAGGCTCAGGAGGACTAGAGGCTCAGGGGGACTAGAGGCTCAGGGGGACTAGAGGCTCAGGGGGACTAGAGGCTCAGGAGGACTAGAGGTCTCAGGGGACTAAGAGGCTCAGGGGGACTAGAGGCTCAGGGGGACTAAGAGGCTCAGGGGACTAGAAGGCTCAGGGGGACTAGAGGCTCAGGAGGACTAGAGGCTCAGGGGGACTAGAGGCTCAGGGGGACTAGAGGCTCAGGGGGACTAGAGGCTCAGGGGGACTAGAGGCTCAGGGGGACTAGAGGCTCAGGGGGACTAGAGGCTCAGGGGGACTAGAGGCTCAGGGGGACTAGAGGCTCAGGAGGACTAGAGGCTCAGGGGGACTAGAGACTCGATAGGTAGACTGACGAACACAGAGACTCTTATATCCGTCAGCAACACCCAAGCTCTGTGTTCGCCAATCTACCTATCGAGTCTGTCTTACAAACAAGAGGTGTCGACGGGTGATCTACTGATTGTATTTTGTGCATGAAATTTCCTTTTTAATAAACAATCTGTACACTTACGAAGCTATCAATGCCTCGTTTTATATGTTAAGACCCTTATTACACTACCAAAGAAGTGTCGGGCTACATCTAGCCTTTTAAATGGTTTAAAACAGCGATTTAGTTTTTACCATAACCACTGCCCCCTTCGTTCCAAGTTTATAGCGTTTTGATAGAATCGGCGAAAAACAGCCAACTGAAGAATGCGTCTATATGCGGTTTTTGTGCTCCAATACGAACGTTCGAACTCGTTTCATACACACATATCCCGAATCCATTTTACACCGGAATTGTCCTTTAATAGTTATGGTGTACTTCCTGTTAAGAGTTAATACTCTCAGTGTACTTCCTGTTAAGAGTTAATACTCTCAGTGTACTTCCTGTCCAGTAGTGTGTACTTCCTGTCCAGTAGCATGTACTTCCTGTCCAGTAGCGTGTACTTCCTGTTGCAGTGCCGTTCCCGTGCGGCCGGACGGTCAACCTGCTGCAGCCGCGCATCGTCAACGGACATGTCTGTCCTAGAGGACAGTGTCCCTGGCAGGTACACACAACACACACACCAACACACACACACACAACACCACACAAACACACACACAACACAGCACAACACGACACACACACACACACACCACCCACCACACACACAACAAAACAGAAACATCACACAGCACACACAGCATGCACACACCACACCACACACACACACATGAGCAGGCTTTGAGCTGCTGGCCGACGACCCGCGACCTCGACGCCCTTCCTCGGAATAAGGCGGATGAGGATGAGGACATCACTCGTATCTACAAAGTACTTTGGTGGG